>JAVJIF010009507.1:0-242848 GCA_038442645.1 Agave tequilana | reverse complement strand
TATTTTCATGAAAATAGAAAGTGAAGCATGAATCTCATGAAAATCTTATTTTTCATCTTAAAACAAATCATAATATTTTTCATAAGTATTTTGTATTTAGCAATGCTTTATGAAAATAGTCATTCAAGCTCAAAAAGATCATAAATCACATTTTGTTGTACAAATCAAAAAACATGAAAAATCATTTTTTATTATTATTTATTTAAAATACTAATCTTCATGGTATATGTATGATTTATCCAATTCTAACAATATGCATACATATCCCAATATGAAAAGAGTCCAATATATATTGCATGAAGGGAAATGACTAAGGGGTATACATGTACATTTATTATATTTGAATTAAACACACATATACATGAAGTAAGATCAAAGATAGGCATAACAAGTATAAATGACCGAATCATCAAAACTAGCCTATACATATGCATATAGTGGATACAAATGAGCATGAAGTTCAAATATATATGAGTCAATTGTAGTTCACTATTCATATATGTATAAATGCAAGTTTTGACACATTCTACATTTAAGCATGTAAATACCACATGAAGTACCAAAAATAAATATGAACATGCTACATGAAATTAAAAGCATGTGCATAAATGAAATAGGAGTTTAGAAATCGTTACCAACTTCAAAGCTCCTAGCATGGGGGTGACCCACCAAAATTCCTTGATAGCAATGCATCCAAAATTTGTCCATCATGTCCATTGCATCCGCTATCAAGGCACCAATCCTCTCACGTTTGTGAGAGCCCTCACCTACATCAAAATCAAAAGGTGGGGGTTTTGGTACCCATACTTTCTTGGGTCCTTTGGGGTTAGCTTTATTGTAAGGATCCCAAAATCTTTTAAAATATAAATGAGATTTCTTATCAAAATAAAATTTTGCTAAATGGCCTTTGCGGTCACAATGTGTACATGTGTACACCTTAGCATACTTATGAGTGGGAGTGTGAGCATGATGTGCATCATAAGCATGTGCATGATGTGAATGTGCATGAGTATGAGGAACTTATTTCTTTTGAAACAAGGATTCCAATTAGTATGATTGAATGCACATGAGCTCAAATTAGAGCTCAAATTAGCAATTTATTTTTCAAATTTTTAATCTCATTTTGATCAATGTGAGCA
Organism: Agave tequilana; assembly: GCA_038442645.1. NCBI lineage: Eukaryota > Viridiplantae > Streptophyta > Magnoliopsida > Asparagales > Asparagaceae > Agave > Agave tequilana. The sequence continues at coordinate 241,709 of JAVJIF010009507.1, read as the reverse complement.
TGAGAAGTATGATGAGATATAGAATCACTTTTCTTTTTTCTTTGTGAAACAAAATCTTTTTCTTTTTCACAAATTTTTCTTTTCAAAGATTTATTTTTTGAAAAACATCTCCTTTTGTTTTTCCACCAAATCAATCTTATTTTTCAAAATCATATTTCCTTCACATAAAACATTCAATTTAGACATTAAGGAAATATTCTCATTTTTCAAATCTTCATTTTCTTTTTTAAGCATGCCATTTTATTTTCTAAAGAATCTTTATCATTAAGCATGGCATCAAAATTCTTTTTCAAAATTTTATTATCTTTTTCTAAACATGCAATGTTACTTCTAAAAGAGTTATGTTTACATGCATGCAATCAAGTTCCTTTTTCAAATTTTATTTTTCTTTTTAATCATGTCATATTTTTCAAGCACAAGATGACAAAAGGTAGCAAGCTCATCATATGACATGTCTACATCCTCATCATCGGATTCGTGTTTACCTCAAGGGGGTTATCCCCTTGGACCATATAGCATACGTTGGAGATGTCGCTTCCAACGTCCGAATCGCTCCCCGCATAGTATAGGTCCTTTCGCCAAGGGAGGTGATAATGTTCCAAGCTACAAAAGCCGATTCAACATTAGAAACCCTAGATAAATAATCATCATTTAGGGTTGACTTAATAGCATGAAGGGCTTTTGCATTAGCCTCAATGTTCTTACCATTTAAGCAATTTCTTTATTAGTTGTGGCAAGATATACACTAAGGCCAAAGTCCTTTGAGGAACAAAGACATCTTAATCTTCCAAATTTGGATGTTAAGAATGTCAAAGGGGGGTGGTGACATGAAGTCCATAGTGTGTGTACAAATCTTGTGATTAGCCTAAAAGAGGATCTTTAACTCTTAGGTTGTTAGACCCAATATCAAGAGCACTAGCTCTGATACCAATTGTAAAATCACCTAGAGGGGGGGGTGAATAGGTGATGGCTAATCTAATGGTCACTTATGAACAAATAATGCGGAATTAAAACTAAGTTGACCAAATTAAACTTCTTTTAATTGAACACTTATGTATAACACAAGAGTGTTGCCGAATTCCCCTTGCGAGGCTCTGGACAAACTCCTCTAGATTCCCCTGAATGGGTTGATGGCCGCGTTGGCTCTCTTGGTTGAATGCTAGTGTTAATAACAATCCCAAGCAAGTATAGCAATTATGAGCACAAAGGTATATCATGCATATAAGAGATAAAGACTATAAAGTAATGCAAGATATAAGTGAGACAAAAAGAGTAAGAGAGCAAGAGTGAGCAATCGCAAACACAAAGGGTTTGTTTCGAGGTTCGAGCACACTTGCTCTACATCCCCGCCTTCGACACACGAAGGATTTCCACTATGCACGATCCAACCGGATCTCTCCTTGGTGCCGCAACACCTACAATCCCTCGGACTCCCAAGTCCCTTACACACGCAAGTCCACCGACTCGCCGAGGCCGCACCTCGCACTACAAGAGTTCACACCCGAACTCCACACCACAACGAGCACACTTGCCCGTCTCCTCAAAGAACAAAGAACAAGTCTTTGGTGATCACAACACTTTGATCACCTTACAAAAACTCTCACTATAACTTTCCTATAGGATAGATATAACTATGGATGCTCAAGTGTAGTGTGAGAAATCAAGGAAAGAACTTTGATGAAAAAACTCAAGAAATCACAATAAACACTCTCTTGATAAAATCCCTTTGATAGGAAATATTGGCACTCTATTTTGTGGAGAAAACTCTGCTAAAAGAATGGAAATAACTGGACAAAAGCTCTCCTAAAATCTTAGCTACAAACAATGACAAAACCCCCTTTTATAGAGGCCAGAAAAATCTGACCGTTGGGCTCTGTCAGTACTGCCGGTCGACCGGTCCGGTCGACCGCCAACAGTCAAAATCCGACCGTTGGAGCCTCCGTCGACCGACCCGGTCGACCGAGCAACTGGAGGAGAGAGTAAACTCTGTCGGTCGACCGGCCCGGTCGACCGAGATTTCCTGAGAGCAAAGCTCTCTGAAGCGGTCGACCGGCACGGTCGACCGTTCTCCAGTGCACACAGGCGTGCACGTCTGTGCACGTCCGGTCGACCGACCCGGTCGACCGGCCACTGTCAGTTCTGAAAAATCAGAACTGCCAGAACCTGAAAATTTTGGGATTAAAGATTGGTCTTTTTGGCTCCATAAAAAATCCCATAAATACTTAGAAATTCTACAAAAAATAGTTTTATGATATAGAAACATGCTTGCACAAAATCAAGGCATGTTATTAAAGATTTGACTATTTTTTTTTTTTGTAACTTGAAAATATTGGCTCATAATAAAAACTGTTTTTCTAAAACAACATGTTTTTCCAAATTTTCATCAAATACAAAAACAAATATACTTTAAAGCATAGCGTGTATGGATATGATCCACTACACAATCAAGATGAAATATCTAGTTTTTGACATAAAGCACTAAACTTGTTTTGGTTAAAGGATATGTATATAAGAAATTACCAAAACCCAAAGTAGATATTTTGTCATAAGGAAAATCTTATCAAATACAAAAACAAGATATACTTTAAAGCATAGTGTGTATGGATATGATCCACTACACAATCAAGATGTAATATCTAGTTTTTGACAATAGGCTCTAAGCATGGTTTTGGATATAAGATATGTAAACTTGAAATACCAAGAACCAAATAGAATTTTGTCACAATGAAAATCTTTTCTTAACTAGAAAATCTTTTATAAAATGAATTTTTGTCATGAAAACAATTCTATCAAGAGTGTGTGTGTGATATGACTGAGCAATCCACCAACTATTCTATCCTTTACATTTTTATCTAAAACAAATAAAAATCTTATACCTAAACACAAGTCTTCAACCTCTTGAAGTCTTCCCTTGAAGTCTTCTCATCTTCTTGACTTGGTCCAAATGCAATCCACCGAGCTCATCTCTAGATGTGTTCTTGATGCATAGGCTCGTGAATCGACCGGTGCTAGCTTCAACTTGACATTTTATCCTTTGTTGAGCTTTGCACCTACTAAGATCTTGATAAAGAATCTGTCACTAATTAAACAAGATCATTAGTAAACATAACTTCATGAGTTGATCATCATCAAACTAGAGTGATGGGCCTTTGGGCCAACACACTAGTGATCTCTTCCTTTTCTTGCAAAACCAATTCAAATTAGTACACAAATCCTTTAATTCATTTTTCAAAACAAGGTTGTCCTCTTTCAAAAGATTGTGTTTTTCTAATAAATTTTCAAGCTTTTGAGCAAGTTTCAAATTCAATGTTTGAACTTCAAAACAACAATGGCAATAGGAACTAGAGCTATCATCTAATTGAGTGTCCGATTGTACCTCAAGGGAGTTTTTCCTTGGACCATGAGGCAATGCTCTTCGGACTTTTCTCTCTTAGATCTCCACATCTTGTTGATAATCCTTGGAAGCTCAGGAGACGTCAATAAGCTCCAAACTGCAAAAGCTGAGTCATATCGATCAAACACCGGTAAAAGAGGTTCACTAAGAGATGCTCTAAGTGCTCTAAGTGCTAATGCATTTGCCTTCTTATGCTTGCTACTATTAGGGAATGATTCCATAGTGGAGGCTTGATAAACTAGATGTCCTAGTCTTTTCAAATGGCTACTCATATTGGCCTTCCAAACATCAAGTCTAATATGGTCAAACATAGGAGGGCTATCCATGAGAGCAAACTAAATGAGTGCAAATTAACAATGCAAATGAAGATTAGCAAACCAAGATCTCACTCCTAGGTGGTTAAACCTAAATATCAGGAGCGCTAGCTCTGATACCAATTGAAAGATCACCTAGAGGGGGGTGAATAGGTGATTATGCTAATCTAGTCAACTCAATGCGGAATTTAAAAACTTAATGCAATACACTCAAGTGCAATCAACAAATAATGCACACACAACCAAGCCAAGCAATTATGAATGCACAATATGAATAGTTGCAAGGCACAAAGTAAAGAGAGAGATAGAGAGAGTCAATGGATCAAGCGCAAACAACAAGATATGTTTTGAGGTTCGAGCACCCAGCTCTACATCCCCGCCTTCGACACACGAAGGATTTCCAATCCACTAGCTAGTCCACCTAGGACTCTTACAAGGAGTACCCAACTCCTCTCTTTACAACCACAACCTCCTCCTTGAGGCAAGCTCCAATCCAACAAAATAATCACCTCACAACCCGAGGGATTAGCACAAAGCAAACACAAGGATCACCTAACAACTTGAGGGATACAACCCAAGGCACAAAACCAAACAAAGATTGGGTTTTTAACTTGGTGGTCTAAACAACAACCACAAACAATTTCTTTCTCTCACACAAAGATCCTATAGAAGAGATAGTAGATTTTAGCTCAAGTGTGGAGAAAACCAATGGGATGGAAATCAAAAATCACAAAGAAAATTCTTGGGAAAAACTGAAACAAAGATATAGAAGATGAATCAAAATCTTTTTCCCAAAAACCCTTTTCTTTGGTTTTCCAAACCCTAACAAAAACTCCAAATAGATTGTTCAATTTGAATCCAAAAACTTCTTTTGATTGCTGTGAAAACACCAGAGAGTAGGGAAAAATTCGCACAAAAAATCTTAGAGAAAAACTCTTACAAATGGGGTATTTATAGGCAAACCTGGAAACTAGCCGTTGGCAGCAGATTTTGTCCAAATAACCCTACCGGTCGACCGGCCGGTCGACCGTCCAACGGTCAAATTTTGCCCGTTGGCAGCTACCGGTAGACCGCAACGGTCGACCCAAACAAACAAAGAGCTCTGCTCTCTGACCCGGTCGACCCGGACGGTCGACCGTCCCAAGTCTGCCAAACGTGCACAAATCTGTGAACGTCGGTCGACCGACCCGGTCGACCGACTTTAGCCAAGTCGACTTGGTCAGAAGACTAGTCGACTGGTGAAGCCTAGAACAGAAAACTAAGCTAGAAACATATTTAAAAATTCTTTTATCTTTTCTAAAAATCACCAAAAATAGTTTTATCATTTGCATTGATATATAAACATGTGGTAAAAAGTTAGCTCAAATATCAATCAATATGAACTATTTTTGTGTCTTATCATTTTACCAAAAACCAAAAACTGTATTTTCTAAAACTTGGATTTTGAATAGAAAATACGTTTTGTCCAAAACTCTTCCAAATATAAAACATGATATTTAAACACTTTGAAGTATGATGCATTTGGATAGAAATCCAATATACATGAAACATATATATATCCATGTTTTTGTCAATAATTCCAAAAATAAGTTTTGTTAAAACACAAAACCTAAAACACATGAAGTAGGTATATCAAAGTAAGTTTGTTTAGGAAATTAAGCATGCATGTATATAGAACTAATCATATATACATTAAACCATATAAACTTGTTTTGATATAATATCTATTCATGCAAACCAAGATCGGTTAAACCTAAAACCGAAAACCAATATTCAAAACATGAAACGTGTGTTGTGAACTTGAGCATTATCATACTATTCTAATCTTTACAATTTGGATCTAAACACAAAACTAAACTATGGTACCGAAGTCTTCTTGTAGAGCGCAATCTCCAAGCCGACTCGATCCAAAACTCCTTGATCCACCGAACAAGTGCTATATATGATCTTTGACACTCGGGCTCTTGAATCAATATGTGAAAGCTTCCAAATCATCTTGTAGAAGCTAATCACTAACTAATAACTTGATTAATGATCTGAAACTAAAATCACAAGATTATTAGTACACATAACTACATGAGTTAATCATCATCAAAACTAGAGTGGAAGGCCTTTGGGCCAACAGAAACGAGGTGCCAGGTGTCCTTGATCCACGGCTGTTTCTAGAAGATTGCGACGAAAACCCGGCAAAAATCGCATTTCCGCGGCTATGTGGTGCCCGTTTGCGCTGATCCAACTCTTACTATCTGTCTTCTAGAAGGGGATCCCAATGAATATCCAATTCTTCACGTACTTGGGCTAGCATTAGTTCAGGTTCATCCTCTTATTTTTTAGGACTAATCTACCCCTATCTAGAAGGATCTCTCTTGCTCCCCAAGAGATCTCTCCAATAATCTGAAAAATAGGTGAAAATTTGGATTATGTTACAGTCTTGTTCTTGACCTTTGAATTATCTGCAAATTACCAAAAGAGATTTATTAGTAACATATTTAACATAATATAGTAGGTAATTTGATGATAATGATGCAAAATTAGCAACTAATCACACCCCACACTTATCTATTTGCTCGTCCTCGAGCAAAGCAAAAATGAAAAACTAAACTAAGAAAGTTATTATACCACTTTCCAAGGTGACGCGATTGCACTGAGTACGTACAATAAGCCGTTAAACCTCTAGGTTACCCTAGAGGTGGAGTTTTGTCTCCTGAGGGTTTCAGCAAAATCCATAAAAAGGAAAAAAATGTTAGTGGTTTTTCAAAGAAAGAAAAAGAACGAAAATTTATGATCTATTTTTGCAAAAATTTAAGTGATCTTATGGTTTTAGGTTAACCAAAACTATTCCTTCCTAATTATAAGTCTCCACTCAAAACTTTGTCTTCAATTAAGGTTAAGTTTCAAAAATAGAGAGATCATTGAATTTTGCATCAAGCCTAGAATATATACACTTAGAATATATATATATATATATAGACATATATGTACACTTATTATTTCTCTTAGCTTCATTAGGCTTTCTAATTTACCCATGTAGCGAGCCTTATACTGATGACTCCCAAACCAGATGATCTTAAGGCACCAAATTAGAATACATCACTAGGGTTCAAGGACTCGAGTAAATAAGGCCACGAATGCTAAGGACTTAACCACCTTTAGGCGTGACTGATCATGCTTCTTAAGGCACAACTAACAAGCTTAATTGGTGATCAAGTATTTATTTCTTTATATTTACAATTTTTTCTTTTATATTTTTTATTGTATATATATTTTTTATAAATAAAATTATCTATGTCTTTGTTTTAATCTCTCAATATGTAAATGTATATAATACTTAGGAAAAATTTAAAATCTAATTATCTTTCCACTCTTTCTTTTTAACCTAAAAATTCAACAATTCTTCTTATTTTAAGTTATATTAAGAAATCCTAATTTAAAGTTTCCCTAATTCCTAAGATCAAGTTAATTTGCTTAGAAATATATCAAAATATATATAATTTTTTATAAAGGAAAAGAAAAATCAAAAAGAAAGAAAAGAAAAAGTTTTTTTATAAAGGAAAAATCCTAAAACTCCTGGAAAATCTCCTAAAAGAAAGAATCTAAAAAAAAACTAAAAAAAGTCTAAAAAAAAAATTTATGTTAGTAACCCCCCACACCTATCATATACATTGTCTCCAATGTATGAAAAATGAATAAGCGAATGCATGAGATAGGTAATGATACGAAATCACCTCGGGCGCCTATTTGAGCCAGCTGAAGTGCTTGGGCCCATAGACTGAGAACGTCACGATCCCTCCTCAATAAGCTCTAACCTCTTATTTTGTTCCTCTACTCTTTTTCTTAATTTGGCTTTCCTCTTAAAGATTTTCTTCATGGCCTTCCAAATGGAGGATATGAAAGCCTTAGTGTCACTCCGGGTGGTTGTTGCCAAAAGGCACTCTCATGTTCCTCTTCACTCTGTTCCTCTGAGGAAAACTCAGCAGGAACGTCCTTTGTCATAGCGGCGGATGACCACACCGCATGAAGGTAACTACTATAGGCACTTGTGAGACGCTCGATGGATATATGGACCCAGTCATAAGCTGAAAAGACTTGTCTGGCAGAAAATGTCTGCATAGATGAGTAACAAGGACCGAATGTGAATATTTCGCACCCCTAGTGTGCTGGAAGTTGGCAAGTATGTGTTGCCATATGATAGTATTTAAACACACTGTGTGTTGCCTGGTCATCAGGCTGTGTATAGTCTGCAGTACAGGCCTGTTGAAGGTCATGATGTGATTTAGACCTAATATATTGCGTTGGACCCATCGTCCAACACAATGTACATTGCGGAATATGGTGCTTACTTTGAGCCCACAGTCTTTTTCCTCACATCTCACTCTCATAACAGTCATATACTCAATGAGAGAAAATAAGGCATCATGCCGTGGAGGACAGGGGATGTGTGTTATTATCTCAAGTTTGTTAATATTAACAACAATATCCCTAGACTCAAAGTGTACAATGAAAGTTTAATGGTCGTGATCGATGGTATTTGTGTCAATTTGTGTGTAGAATTGGATAACCAATTCAGGACAATAGTAAGCATCACCATCTTCATTGTCAAATACAAGCCCAAACAAATTCCTCTCCCTAATTCGATCAAGAAAAATAGTGCCATAACCATTCACATCATAAGAAACCTAGCAAAAATTTTCTCAGCAAAGATGGTGGGAGCCATGAAAGAAAAGATTCGTAAAGAGAGGGGAAAGGGTATGCAAATCTCCCCAGAAACCAGGAGGGAATCCAAGAATGGACTGCCTGCGCAGTCTCAATGGCCGCAGAGGTACAATTGATGGTAGATCTGGGATCTACCCTTCACGGTAACTGGCACAGACCCTGGCGGCGCTTCTGGATCCACAAGAAAGCCGCAGAATCTCGGCAAAGATCGCGCTTCCACAGCAAAGTGGTGGGCAGAGGGCTCTGGCTTTGATGGGTTGCAGCGCTCCTCCCTTTTCTCTCTAGGTCTAGGTTAAATTTTTGATGTTGATACTCGTGAGAGAGATAGAAGGGTTATATATAAGTTGAGAAAGGATGACTTTCTTTTTTTTTTTTTACCCTTTGAGGATTTAAGAATTTGAATTGGGGATTTTTGTGTTTTAAAATCTGTACAAAATCTAAAATCTTTTTGTTTTTTTAATATATATTTTTATTTTTTATATATATTTTATTTTATATATATATATTTTTATTTTTATTGAAAAAAGAAAAAATGATTATTTACAAAAAAGGGGCCCCCTAAAAGATTTTTATAATGATAAACAGGGGAATTTAGAGACAGGCCTGGTCATTCATATCTGGGTCACAGAGATCCAGTTCAAAAGTTTCGTGTGGCTCAAGCTCAGTGGTGAAGAACGGTTTTAATCTCTGACCGTTAACTTTAAATACATTACCATTCTTGGGATCAAAAATTTCAATCACTCCATGTGAAAAACGGTTTTGAACAAGAAATGATCCTGACCAACGTGTCTTCAGTTTTCGACAAAAAGGTGAAGCCTAGAGTTGTACAGTAGAACTTTTTGTCCAGGGACAAAATTCTTCCTATGTATGGACTGATCATGGAAGAGGTTGGTTCTACTCTTAGAATTCGAGCGTTATCATAGGCTTCATTTTTATTTCTTCAAGCTCAGAAATCTGTAACTTTCTTAAGTCACTGGCCTTTTTAAGGTCAAAATTAAGTTGTCCGATAGCCCACAGAGCACGGTGCTCAAGCTTCACGAGCAGGTGGCAAGGTTTTTCAAATACCACTCGATAGCGAGACATTCCTAGGACAGTTTTGTAGGCGGTCCGGTAAGCCCATAATACATCAATAAGCTTAACTAACTAATCCTTCCTATTCTGTCCTACAATTTTCTCCAGGATGAGTTTAATTTATCTATTTGTCACTTCCACCTGTCCGTTCATCTGAGGATGGTAGGTCGCGGATAATTTGTGAGAAATGGAGTACTTTCGCATTAGGGCTTCAAATGCCCGATTGCAAAAATGACTCCCGTTGTCGCTTATTATCGCACGGGGAACTTCGAAGTGTGAAATGATATTTTCTCTCAAAAACTTGATGACAACTCAGTTGTCATTCATCCTCATTGGCACAGCTTCTACCCACTTTGAAACGTAATCAACAGCTGATCAAGCCAAACCTGCATAAAAAATATAGAAATTTAGAACAGTGCTAGGTCCTCAATTCTACCGTGTAGCCTAGGGCTAACGGGTCGTGATCCACAGGGAGGGACAGCGATGGAAGCGTTATGTAAGTTTCTTCTTTTAATTTACCAAAATTAGTTAATACTTACCTTCTCAGTTTATAAAAAGAAAATAAAAATGTTAAGTTAAGTTAAGAAGAAGATGGTAGAAGAAGAGATGATGGTATCGTTGTTGTTTTATCTATAAAAAAAGGAACCAAAAAGAGATAAAGAAAAGTGTGATTCAAAGATTAGAAATAAAAAGAAATAAAAGAAGAATATTTACCTCTACTGTTGAACCATAAATGAAATTTATCTTAGCATCGAGTAAAGCAAAGTAGTAGAAAAGAATAAAGGAAAGAAAGGCTTCGGCGAGATTGAGTACAACGAAGAAAAGTGGGAAACCTCCATTGATTGTCACCTTCAATATAAGTTTCTTGAAGAAAAGATTATAATAGTGTCACTCTACAATAACTCTCCTCTGTTTTGATCATGTAACTCTCTCTAGCCTAAAAATAAACTAAAATAAAGAAAATAAAAATTACTGAAGAAGAAAAGAAAACCTAAACTAAATCTCTCTCTGGAGTGGTGCCCCTTTCTGCCTTCGAGGTATGAGGGTGTTTATAGGAGAAAACCAGAGGGATAGAATGCGTATGAAGATAGGAAGAGCTGTATATATATGAATTTGAATTCTCCCCTTATCTCCAAACTTGATTTGATTTATCCAGAAATTCAATTCTGATCTGCAGCTTGTTGGCGTGTTGATTGCTGAATATCACTTATCAAATGATAGAATTGAAATGTGAGATCAACATAAGCATTGTAGTCCTTTAAGTCTTCTTTCTGAAGCATTTTGAATCATTAGATTTGAGTTTCGGTAGCAAACGTTATGATTAAAACACTAAACTGTATCCAGCCTGAATTCGAATTTAAATTGAGTAGACGTTGGCCCTAGGGACATCTCGGACTCAAATAGGGATTGACCTAAAGGGGAAGTTGTTAGAAGTTGACTCTTGCCAAATCGGTGTCTAAGGTTGGGGATTGAGGTCCGAAACCCCGAAGGCTGGTGGTTTGGTATAATTAAGCCCATTGCTTGGGCACGGATACCTCCCACCAATCTTGCCCCTATCTGACCGATTAACTTGTGATCAGGTTCTGCAATATACCTCCGATGGATAATCAACAGCTAAGAGTCATCTAGGTCTAAGCTCTACCCTAATATAGGCTAGATTTTTTTATTTTCTTGATTGTTTATTTGTTTGTTTTTTTGTTCTTGTGAAAATGGATTATAATTACAATTATTCTGATTATAACTCAAAGCCATATTTCACCTAAACCTCTTTCAATTCGGATATTACCAACCCGATATTACATAACTCTAACCAACCAAGTATGCCAGATTGGTCTTATCTGAATGAATATATTCCCCAATCCCAGTATTATTAACAAGAATGGGACAATCATCATCACTCTTTACCAAGTCAGTGGGGATACAACTCCTCTGAGTCTTACTATCAATAACCTTATCAACAAATAGCTTCATATACTCCATATCAAGATGAACCTTTTGAAGAAAAATCTTCTTTAGAAAAGACTTTTGAAGCCTTTTTGATTCCACACGACAAGTACAAATCATAGCAGACTTAATTCTCCCAAATAATTCCCAAATTCAAGATCCTTACTCTAATTTTCAAGTCCAACCACAACAAGAAGAACCTATCGACTTAGAAAAGAATATAAAATTCATGATTCAGTCCTAAAATGATTGTATTCAATCCCAAACGAATCGTCTCAAATCTCTTAATAGGCTAGAAGCAAAAGTGAGTCATTTGGTCAACATAATTAATGATAGGAATGAGAAAACTCTACCTTGCACATTTTCGACCACTCCTGATTCCCCTAGCCATATTGACGAAGAATTATGGCATCTTGACGATTTTAACCAAGATTCAATTTCACCACAAAACTTTGAACTTGACCAATATCAACCCATTGATAAATTAGCAAGTTTTTATTTCAATGAGATTAAACTTGAATATGAATGTGATACCGATTCCCAATGTTGTGAATCAGTTCCACTTTTTGAATCTATGCTGACTCTGATTTTCTTACCCGATTTGCACCCAATTCCGAAGGCAACACTGATTCCTATCCCCGTAGAGCTTGAACATGAACCAACTATATTGGATAGTCATATTCCATTGTTGGGAAATGAATGTGAACTTGAATTCTATGATTTGGACCAAACCCATAAACCAACTCCGACTCTCGAATCTAAACTTGATTTGAGTTTTATTCCCGAGTCAATATCGGTTCCTATTCCTTTTATTGTTGAGCCCAAATCATCCATTCCACAAAATCACATTTCACTATTGGACCAAGGTTTAGATCAATATGACTCCGTGATGATATCCCAAGATTGGTCATATAACCGAAAAAAATTTCATGCTAGGATCTTGCGCGATCCTATTCATATTGGGAAGTATAAAAATGCTAATAAGAAAGAGAAAAAAAGGTGGATTCCATAAAAATCTACAGTATCTAGATTGGGCAGAAACGCTTGGCCCAATAAGACCACCACCGGAACCACCACCTTGAGGTGAAAAATTTCCTTCCCTTTCTCTTTTTTCATGTATTATTGTATTTCATTCATACATTGAGGACAATGCATGAGTTAGTGTGGGGGAGGGTTTACTAACATACTAACTTTACTAATTTAAAAAACAAAAAATTTAAAAACATTTTGAAAAAAAATAATACTTTGATTTATTTTTGTAAAAAATTAAGTTAATTTTAAGGAATAAGAGGATCATAATTAGGATTTCTTATACTTGGTCAAAATAAAATTATTTGTTGATTTTGAGGCTAGGAAGAAAAATTAGAAAAGTAATTTAGTCTTAATTTTTACCTTAATGAAATATGCATACTTTATACACTTACATACTTAGGGTTCAAAAACAAAGATTCTTATGCCTTATAAAAAAAAGAAGAAGAAGAAGAAGAAGAAAGAGAAAAAAAAGGAAGAAAAAATATATATATTATATATAATAAGAATCCTCTGATTAAGCTGGATTTTTGTGCCTCATAAAGCATGATTATTCACGCCTAAAAGTGGTTCATATCACCAAATAAATCCTTAGTTTTGTAGCCTTGTTTTCTCGAGTCCTAAGTCCTTGGAGTGTTTTCTCACCCGATGTCCTAAAACTGTCTGGTTTGGGAGTCACCGACTAAGGCTCATTACATGGGCGAATTAGAAAGCCTAATAGAGCTAAGGGATATTACCGCCATAAATAAAAAAAGAAAAGAAAATAATAAGGCATAAGAGTTAGAGTTGAATCCTAAGCCAAATTTTCATGGTCACAAGGTGCATATGACTTAGGGTAAAATAATAGACTAGATGAGAAATACAATTTTAATCCTTACCTTAATTAAAAACAAGTTTTTGAATAAAGACTAAGTTTAGGAATGACTAAGTTTTGATAATCCTATGACTTAGAGATTACTTGAAATTTTACATTAATACTTCAAATATTTTTTCCTTCAAAATGCGTTTTCAAAAAAAATACCAATAATTTATTTTTTTCTTCATGGATTTTGTGGGTGCAATCCACTGAAAACCCTCACGAGACAAAACTTGTCCTCTAGGGATAACCTAGAGGTTTAACGGCTTGTTGCACGTGCTAAGTGCAACCGTGATTCCTACGAAAGTGAGTTAGGTTAGGTTAGCTCTACTTTTTATTTTGCTTGAGGACGAGCAAAAGATAAGTGCGGGGGTGTGTTTGGACACATATATTGCATAAATATTATTACATTCCTACATATATTTTGTAATGAATATTGCAAATAACTTGTCTTAATGTCCTAATTCATGCAGGGTATGATAGGGAGAAGATAATCATGAAATTTATCCAATTAAATTCAAAAGTTCAAAAGAAAGGGGATCGATTCAAATCCAAAGGTTCTAGAAGCTATCTTATCTGAAAACTGGATACATCAGATAAGATAATATTATCGAATTTCAAAGAAAAAATGGATTGTTTAAAAATCCTATTGGTTTTGCTAAAGATAAATGAATATCTTATCAATTCCAGAAGACAAACTGAAAATCCAAAAGGAAAAATGGATATAGAGAAAATCAACGGATGAGATGAAGCAATTATATATATATATATATATATATATATATATATATATATATATATATATATATATATACACACACACACACACACACACACACACACACACACACACACATATATAGGAAAATTTTCAAATGAGAAACTTTCTCAAAATAAGCTTCATGAGAAAACCATATAAGAGAGATTTTATGGATGATCCGAACCGTTCATCTTGATCTACATACTCTAATTAGACTACTAATAAAAATTCACGCGATTTCAAGTCTTTTTACCCATGCATCAAGTGACATGTTTATTCTACGGCGAATAAACGTTTGTTTTGTAACCACTTGTTGCATGGGTAAAAAGACTTAAACTCACGTGATTTTTTATTGGTAGCCTAAATAAAGTATATAGATCAAGATGAACGGTTCGGATCATCCACATGATCGCCCTATATAGTTTTCTCACGGTCTTCGTGTGAGAAAGTTTCTCACACGAAGACTTATATATATATATATATATATATATATATATATATATATTATATAATATATATATATAGAGAGAGAGAGAGAGAGAGACTTGTATCCTTTCAAAAGGATTTGATCCCGGATCCTTCCCACTCAAATTCAACCCTCCAACATTCGAATACAAGATCCACTCCGTTGAAGTTGATCTATACTATTTCAAGTATCTATAAACCAAAAATCAAGTGTTTTAAATACTTTTTGCCCATCCATCAAGCGACGCAAAATGGACGGCCGAAAGTAGTGAGTTGGTTAGATCTATGTCTTTAGACATACAAATTCTCGATCCGGCCATTTCATTATGATCTAAACATTTAAAAACCCCTATAAACTAATTTTTGTTAGATTTCAAATGTTCTACACCGTTAAACTAACCAACTCACTATTTAGGCCGTCCGTTTTTCCCCTACTTGATGGATGGGCAAAAAGTATTTAAAACACTTGATTTTTGGTTTATAGATACTTGAAATAGTATAGATCAACTTCAACGGAGTGGATCTTGTATTCAAATGTTGGAGGGTTGAATTTGAGTGGGAAGGATTCGGGATCAAATCCTTTTGAAAGGATACAAGTCTATCTCTCTCTCTCTCTCTCTCTCTCTCTCTCTCTATATATATATATATATATATATATATATATATATATATATATATATATATATATATATATATATATATATATATGCATCCACTACCAACATAAACACACTAACATACACATGTTCAGTACACTAACATTAATACACACACATCTCATGTGTAAATACATACACACCCTCGCCTACTCATCCAAGCTCACACACCCACACCTGAACTCACGCATCCACACACACACATCAATATAAACCAACACATTTGAATTAACACACTCCAATGCAAACACCTACGCACACATATACATACACATCAAATAATTATAACACACATGATCATTCATGCACACAAGCACTCACTAACACACAAATGATTTACATGGAGGAAATAGAAAAGGGAGAGGAAGGAGACTCCCACAAAGTGGTAACTTGCGGCGCACCGACGGAGGCTCCGGTGACAAAGGCGGAGGTCGTGGAGGATGTCGACGAATAGAGGATCTCGCCGTGAAGGGCGCGGGTACATTCGCACTCGCCGACGACGATCAACAGCGATCCACGGAGAGGAGGGAGGGGGGTTCGGACTTGGGATGTTGGGGTCATGACGTGGATAGCCAAGATGGTGTGCTGTTGGAGATGTAGGCTAGCCAAGGGGAAGGGGTTGCTGGGTATTGGTGTGCTGTCGAGGAGAACAACCACGAGCTGTTAGTACCCGGGGATGGGGGCATGGCTGGGCTCGGCCTTGGGAAGGGCAGGTGTCAGAGAGGATGCGGGGGTGTACGGTGGACATGGCGGAGCTCATCGAAGAGAATATCTCAGCCAAGATAGGGGCAACAACTCCAGGTTGAGGGGCATGGCGGCAGCAAGCATGGGGTGGCTCGGGGGTTGTTGCTGTGCGGGTTCTCCGGAGTGCGGGTTGTGATGGAGTTGTGGCCTACAAAGAGGAGAAAGGGGAGTTAGGCTTGGCTGGAGGGGAGAATGGCCATGATGCAGTAGACGTGGTGGGCTATTGGAGAGTGCTGCGGCATTGGTGCTGTAGCACGGCCCAATGAGAGGAAGGCATGGAGGTGGTCACGGGGGTGGTTGCCGCGGAGCATAGAGTTGGCCGGAGGTCTCGGCCAGGTGTGGGAGATGGAGCCCGGGTTGACGAACTTGGCTGTTCGGCCAAGAGAGAAGGAGAGCACGAGGAGAATGTGTTGGTTTCGGGCTTCGGCGGCATGGCGAACGAGGGTGGACGGTGGATGACAATGTTGGTGCTACAAGGAGGAAGAGGCGACGGGTTGGGATGTCACGCAGGCATAGGAGAAGAAAAAGAAGTGGGGGAGGAGATGGGTTTAGAATTAGGTTAGAGATTAGATTAGGATAATTAGTTAGGATTTTATTTTAATAGATAGGATTATGAGTTGGGTTTGGATTTGAACTAATGGGTTAATGGATTTCGGGTAGGAACATGGATAAAGGATTAATGTGTATGAAATAGGCTAAAGGGGTAAAGGGATTAAGAAATAACAAAGAAATAATAATAACAATAATCATTAAACAATAATAACAATTTCAAACAAATAATTAACAATAATCATAAATATTGTTAACAATTCATAATAATAGCCTACATGGAAAATGATTTAAATATCTTAATACAAGTAAATAGATATTAACAATAAAAACTATAAACTATAACTAAATAGTGATCATTACCAAAATAACTTTAAAATTTTGTAAAAAAAAAATTGAAAGAATGAGTTATAAATCAATTTAATTTATAATACTATATAACATATAATATATATACACTTCCATGTATTTATATACATGCACAGAATAGATAATCAAAAATAATAAGTAAATCTAGATACAATTTATAAAAATAGAATTATAGTGTTATTAGTCAGGAGATATTACACATATCTAGTTGGGTCTGAAAGGATTAGCCTTAACCCAAATCGATTTGGAATTTGGTTTCCATTTGTTCAAATAAATATAATCTCTAGAATTGCAAATAACATTTGTATAAGATACAATATAATTATTCTTATCATGAGAATTCAAATATTTAGGAACCCGCATATATATATATATATATATATATATATATATATATATATATATATATATATATATTTAGGCTTTTCTAAAAGATTATGAAAACTATGTTTAGCATATAAATGATTTTAACATGATTATTCTTAACATATGCATGAGAAGTATTATCAACTTTTTATTTGGTAAAGCCAATACCAAATCTATTGTTAGAAGCATGTTGATAAGATAATAACTATTTAAGCTCTCTTTTTCTTTGTTAATTTTTGTGACATTTTTCAAGATCTTTTCATATTTGCCTTTGAAAGAAGATTTTTTTTTTTTCTAAGTCAAAATTCTAATATTCAAAATATTTTTGGTTTGAGCAAAATATTTTCTTTAATCAAATTCTAATTTTCCTTTTTCAGATCTTTATTCTTAGCACTCATCTTTTTGAGTTCTATGAATAATTCATTAAAAGCATCAAGTAATTCATCATTATTCATAAATTCGCATGCCATATCTTCTTGAGCCATGAAGCACATATTGACTGATTCTGTGGTTTCTTTTTCATTAGAGGAGGATGAGTCACTATCATCCCATATAGCCTGAAAAGCCTTTTTCTTTTTCTTGAATTTGTTGAAGTTAACTTTGGGCTTTAGTAGTGGACAATCCTTCTTTATATGACTTGGTTTGTTGCACTTGAAATATAAAGGTGTATCATTAGTTTTCTTATTTTTCTTAAACTTACCATGTCTTAAGAATTTTCTGAATTTTCTTGAGATCATTGCAATGTCATCTTCTTCATTATCTGATTCTTTTGTGTATGATGATGCATTGAAGGCAAGAACTTTCTTCTTTGGTTATTCATCTTTCTTTCTCTCTTGAAGTTGTACTCATACGCCATTAGATTTCCATCAGATTCTCCAAAGTGGGTGTCAAAAGATCGTTTGCCATCTCCCATTCTGGTGGTTTACTTCTTCCATTCCAGTGAGAGTGCATGTAGTACTTTGCTCACTATTTTCATTTGAGTATATTCCTTTTCAAGTGCTACTAGAAAGTTCGTGATGTCGGTGAATCTAATTATCATTTCTGCAATTCTCTCATTCTCTTTCATTTGAAAAAGTTTAAACATGTGTATAAGAACAGAAATTTTAGTTTCTTTACTTTATTTGTGCTTTCGTGTGCTACCTGTAAAGTGTGTCAAATTTTATAAGCAGATGTGGTCGTTGATACACGGTTGACCTCCTCCTTGTTAAATGCACGAAATAAACCATTCATCGCCTTTGCATCGAAGTTGACAGATTTCTTTTGATCGTTTGTCCATTGGTCATAGTTAGTGTGTGGCTTCTCGTATGCTGCCTCAATGATGTTTCAAAGTTCATAATTAATGGATTGTAAGTAAATCTTCATTCTGTACTTTCCGTAGTTGTAGTTGGAACCATCGAATAGTAGTGGCCTTTGGGTGGAGTGTCCTTCTCTGGAATTATAAAGATGAAAAGTCTGTTGTCATTTCTTCAATCTTACTTTGATGTCAAATATAGGATCCTGAATATGGCAATACTAACACTATAGGGGGGTGAATAGTGTTTAAAAAAAAACTTATTCAAGAAATGTAAGTAACTTGAAAAGAATTCACCACAATACAGTAAAGAAATAACAAATCAGAAGCAAATCACAAACCAATCGCAAACACAATGATTTTATTCTGATTCGGTTCTCCAGACCGACATTCAGTCCCCAAACCAACCTGTGATCAGTCACTGATATTGCATATATATTATCACATTCTCATATCTATTATATAATAAACACTGTTATTTAGTCTTATTTTTATTTAATAATGTGCAGGCTCATTACTAAGGGAGAAGGAAGAGAAAACGAGCCCAAAAGCCCATCAAAATTCTGATTTAATTCAGAATTAATTCAAATAAAAAATCAGAGCAAATCAGGGCAAATCAAAAAGATAAAACTAGTTGATCAATCAGTTAAATCAGATCTCTACAAATCAAGTTGTTAAAGCCGAAAATCAACAAAAGAATCATCAAAATCAGAAGATCAAACGATATATCTTTTTAGAAAAATGGACAAAACAAAGCGAGGAAAGGATCTACTCACTGACCACATCCTGGCCGTAGATCCGCAGGTTTGTTGCAATAGATGGGGGAGCGTTTTGCTCCCATATCTTCTCACACTCTCCCTTTTGATTTTTTGCCTATAAATACTGGGATTTCTCAATGTACAGAGGACGAGGAGGCAGAGATAGATTCTTAGGCCAGTTTTTATTCTAGTTTAGTGTAGGTTTATATTTTTCTTTTCATGTAATTTTTAGTTTTCATTTATGTAATTCAGAGGAGATCAGAGTTTCATAGGAGAATGAGAGTGAAGTTTGTACTGAGAGTGACACCAGTGTAAATTATTCTTCTCTTCTTTTATTGTTACCACATTGAATCTAAAGTTACATTTTTATAAATACTTCTTTATTTTTGTGTTCTTCTTCTTTTTTTTACTTCTCTTCTATTGATACCAATTGCAATCCAAGTGAGTCTTATAGCATAGAAAGAGACTTGCCTTTGCAAGTGCCTCCGATAGCTCATGACGATGGGTTTTAATCTCTATCTGTATCAATTCATACTTGTATCATCTTGATGATGTAATGTGGAAGAGACGGGAATCAACTCTTATAGGCTATGCGTTGATTATCTCCACTTCAAGGAAACATCGTCGCCGAAGATTCAAGGTAAGAATTTGACCAAAGGAGGTAAGTATTTCTTTTAAGTTTTCTTTCTTTTCTTGTAATCTTTAGTTTAGATCACCTCCATCATCAAATCTCTATTATTTTTTACTTTCTTTGTACAAATCACCATCTCCTTCTATCTACCACTTTCACAATTTAATATAACTTATTTTCTTTTTCTTTTCAAGAACTAAAAGAAGAACTTTAACCATTTTTTGTAACTTAAAAGAGAACTTGTAAAAAGCTTCCATCGCTAGTCCCTCCTTGTGGATCATGACTCATATAGTCACTCGCTATAGCGGTAGTATTGAGCACTTGCACTTCTGTTTTGTATTCCTAAAATTCTGTATTTTTTTGTATGTAGGTTAAACCTCAATTAAATTTTGGCGTCGTTGCCGAGGAGGGACGGTAAGTAACTCTTTTTTGTTTACTTTATTGATTAACTTTCTTCTTTGTTCTTGGTGTACAGGTTTAACAACAAGAAAATTTTTGCTGCAGTGGACATATAAGTAGCCCTGGACTCTGCTCAAGAAAGCAAAGCCCAGAAGCCCTCAGATTTGCCGCATTCCTATGGCAATCTGAGTGAACTATGAATTTGTATTTTTTTACAGGTTCACTGAATTGCAAAGTTTAAATATCTATCGATGTTTATTTTCTTGTTTGACTCACTATACATGCATTTCTAATTCAACAGTAAAATGTTGATTGTAAATGCTAAACATGGTTTAGACTTTACATTTAGGCATGTGTCTATTTCGTTACATTTTCTATTTACTGTTGAAGAGTGTTGGAGCCAAGGTATGTGTGCATAACATTTAGTATAAGGTTCATTCTTATATAAAATATTGTTTGAGTGTTACTTTTTCTATATACTTGTACACTGTGCTAAACTGAATTAAGGGCTTGTCCTATAAACAAGATAAGGTGAGAAAGTCATTACCCTCCCTTAGCCCACAAACAATCTTCTCACTCACTAACCCAAGCCTAATTAAAACTGAGTAGACATTGGCCCTAGGAATATCTCAGACTCATATAGGAGACTAACCTAAGGAGAAAGTTGATTAGAATTTGACTCTTGCCAAATCGGTGTCAAAGGTTGGGGATTGATGAGGCGAAACCTCGAAGAACAGTGGTTTTGGCATAATTAGACCCGCTGCTTAGGCGCGGATACCTCTCACTGATCTTGCCCCTACCTGGCCGATTAACTTGTGGTCAGATTCTGCGATATATCCCCCGTGGACAGTCTAACCAGTTAGGAGTCGTCTAGGTCTAAGGTCTACACTAACTTAGATTAGATTTTTTTTATTTGTTTGTTTATTTGTTTATTTTTCTTTGTTTGTTTTTGACATTTCTTGTGTGATATGGCTTATAACAATATTTTTTTCAATTTTAATGGTAATCCATATTACACCCTGACCTCTTTTTCGGATATTACTAACCCGGCATATCATAACTTTAAACAACCTAGTGTGCTGGATTGGTCTTATCCAAATCAATACATGCCCCAGTCTAATACTATGAACAAGACTGGAATAATCATCACTACTCTTCATAGAATTGATAGGGATACAACTCCCCGAGTCATATTGTCAACCATCTTACCAACATCCAGCTTCATATACTCCTTCTCCTGAGCAACTATTAGAAGAATCAATTGACTGAAAAAAGGATGGAAGCCTTAGAAGAGCTTGAGCAATGAATACAAATTCTAGAAGACTCAAAATCCTGTCAAAATTGTAAATCAAAGATCCTTACTCTATTTTTCAAGAAGAACATACCGACTTAGAAAAGAGTATTGAATTCATAATTCAATTCTAAAGTGATCATTTAAATATGATAGAAGCAAGATTTAGTGGATTGAAAAATATGCAAAATTTGATTAGACGGGAAAGGTGTTGTATTGTGGAGTATAAATGAGCACAAATATATTGGTTAATATACCCTTTCCTATCTCCGTTATAGCATAAGGCTATACCGAGTCGATTCTCAGGGAGAGCTTGCGATGGAAGCGTTACGGTTGGTAGTGAAGATATAAAACGAAGATTCTTCTTTGCTCAAAAGAATAAAGAACCGTTGGAAAAAGAAGTAAAAGAATCGGTGGATATGTTCATGATGAAAAAGGAAAAGAAATCATAAAGGAGATTTGATATTAACACTAAAAGAAAGAAAACTTTGAAGAAGACTTTAAAGATGAGAAAACCATGACTAGCTAACCTTACTTCCTTGCTAAACTTACTAAACTCTGTGATGGTGAATGCATGCCTCATGTTGATTCATCGGCAAAGATTTGTCTTGCGTGTTGGTCTAATTACTTTCCCACTTGAATGACGGGGGATCATTCTTGGACTTGTCTTGTAACCTCATAGATGTCATTGGCCTACAAGATAGACTTTCAATAATGGAATCAAAAGAGCTACACTCAAGGGATGCTAAGGAAGAAGATACAACATTCAATAATGGAACTAATGAAGTTGTACAACAAATAGCATATTGGTGATCCATCTCCATGTTCCATCAAGGCACTTGTTCTAAAGACAAGGCTCTAAATGAGGCACACATGAATCATATGGAGAATTATAACAAGATACTTGCCAAGCATGAAAGTAACCCATCGGAGAAGAGAAGACCATACAACTTGCAAGATTAAAGATAGCAATCACCCATGAGTTAGTAGTTAGCAAGGTAAGTGGTTAACTAGTCATGAGAAGAAAGAATTAGCTACTAGCCATTACAAAAGAAAAGCAAAGCATGAATAAAATTGCAAGTAAAGTAAAACTAGAATTAAAGAAAGCAAGTAAAGTTACTAGAAAATGCTCAAGTAGAGAGAAGAGAATGGATGAATCCTTGCTTCACAAGTTGTCACTCCTTGATGTACACAAGCTTTCTCTCTCTTACAACTCTCTTTTGCAGAATTTCTAGGGAGGAAGAAGATCTAGAGAGCTACAAAAATCCTAGAGAAAAACAAAGCTTTAATCCCTAATCTCTCTCTCTTCTCTGCTCAGTCTTTGCTCGCAGGTCCAGATGCAGTATTTATAGGCCACAGGAGAAGGATCCAGAACCCAGTTTGTTGGCGCAAAATCTGGGACTCAACTGCCTTATCCTTGCCGCAATTTGGCGGCAAAATCCCTGTTTTTGCGGCAAAACTGAATCTGTTGAACAACAGAATTCTGTTGCAGATTCGTTACGAAGTTGTTATCCACGTGGCCTTCTAGAATCTTGAGTTGTTACGTAGAATTCTCTGGATCCTGGATTCAAATTTGGGCTTTATCTTGGGCTTGGAATTAATCTCTTTAATTATTGTTAATTAAAGTGATTATTGGGCTTTCTCTCATTTCAGTTGTGGACCTGTAAAAATAGAGAGAAAAAGGATTAAAAATCACATTTTTATATACAATATGCATGGTATAGAAGTGGTAAAATATGCAAATATGTATAACAATCACACCCCCATACCTAGCTTTTGCTCGTCCTCGAGCAAAAAAGAAAGAAAAAGAAAGAAAAAAGAAAATCCTAACTAATTTATTACACCACTTTCGTAGGTGACACGATTGCACTGAGCACGTGCAACAAGCCGTTAAACCTCTAGGTTACCCTAGAGGAGGAGTGTTATCTCCTGAGGGTTTTCAGCGGATTACACCCACAAAATCCATAAAGAAAGAAGACAAATGTTAGTATTTTGAAAATCCATTTTGAAAGAGAGACATGTTTTCGAACTATTTTTGCAAAAATATAAGTGATCTTAGGTCATAAGTCCACCTATAATCATTCTTCCTTAAACTTAGTCTCCATGCAAGATCTTGTCTTCAATTAAGGTAAGAATTCAAAATTGGATTGAATATTTTATCTTTCATAAAACCTAGATAATATGCACACCGTGCTCAGTGAAAATTTCTGGGATTTCAACTCCAACCATCAAGCCATTTATATATATATATATATATATAAATTTTTCTGTTTTTTTTTCTCTTTTTTTTTTCTTCTTCCCTTAGTTTAGGCTTTCTAGTTTACCCTTGTAACGAGCCTTTAACCGAGACTCCCAAACCAGACGGTCTTAGGGCACCAGATGAGAAAACATCCCTCGGGTTTAAGGTCTCGAGTAAAAAAGGCCACAAAACTAAAGGGGATTATTTATTTCCGTTACCACCGTTAGGCGTGAATAATCATGCTTCTTGAGGCACATTTATCCAGCTTAATAGGTGATGTTTTATTTATATATATTTTTTCTTTTTTTTATTTTTATGGCATTTTTGGTCTTTGTCTCCATCCCAAGAAATGTGTAAGTGTAAAGTGCATATTTATCTAAGGTAAAAATTCAAGATAAAAATATCTCACCAATTTTACTTACTTAGCCTATAATTTTAAACAAGATCTATTATTTCAACTAGGTTTAAGATGTCATAATTAAGGCTTTCTTAATTTCTAAGATACATCTTAATTTTCTTAAAAATAGATCTAAACTTTGTCTCTTTTTTTCAAAAAGTTTTTTTTTATTTTTTTATATTTTTTTTATTTCTAAAAAAGTAAAATCTAAAAGAAAATAGAAAATCTACTAAGAAAGATAAAATCTAAAAAGAAAATGAAAATCCTAAAAATAAAAATAAAAGGTCTAAAAAGAAAATGAAAAATCCTATGTTAGCATCTATACCCCCCATACCTATCTCATGCATTGTCCCCAATGTATGCAAGATGAAATGATGCACGAAATAGGTAAAGGATAAAACTACTCCCTCCGTCGCTTTGGACCAGCGGTGGTGCTAGGTCCAGCCGACTGTGATCTCCTCAACCTGGCCTCAATGCCATCTAACCTGGAGGATTGCTCTTCCACCCTCTTTCTCAGCCTCACTTGTCCCTTAAAGATTTTCTTCATGCCCTTCCAGATGGAGGACATGAAAGCTCGTGACTCTGCTGGGGGCTCCTGCCTCCAAAACTCAGGTTCATCTTCTGCATCAAAACTCTCCTCTGAGGAGGACTCTACCGGTACATCCTCTGGCTGGACAGTAGGAGTCCAGACTGCATGCAAACAACTATTATACGAACTGGTAGGCCTCTCAGGTGCAACAAACACTCGGTCGAATGAATCAAATACATCAGCTGGTAGGAAAGTCCTACACAAACGTGTAATCAATATGGGATGGGAGTATTTGGCACCGCGTGTGCGTGAGGAATTTGCTAGAAGTGCGTGGAAGATGACTTTATTTAAACAAACCGTGTGTTGATGAGTCATTAAATCATGTATTATTTGTAACACAGGTCTGTTGAAGGATGATTGATGCTCAAGCCCTAAAATGTTGCGTTGGATCCAACGTCCAACGCAATGAATATTTCTAAAGGTCGTACTGGCTTTGAGCCCACGATCCTGCTCAGTACAACGAGCCCCCATAACAGTCATATACTCAATTAAAGGGAGAGGCTCGTTGTGATGTGTGATGGTTGGGACATTGGTGACTGCCTCAAGAAGAGGAAACGTGACAAGTAAGTCTCCTGTGGGCATGTGTACAGTAAACTGATATGCTTGTGAATCAATAGATGCTTTGTCAATGTGAGTGTAAAACATTGTCACCAATTCGGGACAATAGAATGCATCGGTCTCAGAGTTGTCATACACTAACGTATACCAGTTTCAAGCCCTAATTCTCTCTACAAACACATACCCATAACCATTTGTATTACTTAATATCCACCCAAAGTCTTTCTCAACAAAAATTGGAGGTGCCATAATATGAATTTCAGATCAAAGCGATAAAAAGAAAAGATCAGAATTCGAACCGCCCCCGGAATTTGTGGGGGGTAATATTTCGATCTCTTCAGTGGGTTCAGGAAGCTCTGAATGAAGATGTAGCACCAGATCGCCAACAAGCGCTTGAAATCGATAGGAGCAGACTCTGGCGGCGCGCAGGAGGCTTCAACTTTGCCGCAGAATCTCGACAAAAGTCAAGAAATTGCGGCAGAACAGAAAGAACTGGGGAAGGGAAAATTTTCAGTGGCGGCGCTTTGGGAGAGAGTTTCAGATCTGAGGAGATTTTTCTCGTGTGAGGGAGGAAGTGTGGAGTAGAGAGATATTTATATGGGAAAAAAAACAAGAGATTTCCAAATCTATCCCTAGGTCAAAAGGATTTTTACCAACTTTGAATTTGTGGTTTTGGAAAGGGAGTTTTGACTCTTGGGAAGTTGGAGTGACCTAGGACTTTGAAATTTTGAAAGGAGTTTTTAAGAAACCTAGGAACTTTAAAATTTAAAATTCCCCTATTTTTTTTTATTTCCTTTGTTTTTTTTTATTTATTTACAAAATTACAAAAAGAAAGAAAAAATATTTACAAAGATTATGTACAAGTGGGTTCACTGCCTGGGCTATCTTTTGGCCGTTTCCCTCTGTCCCGTTTCCCATCATTCCAGTGTGTTCTTTTTCTCGGGTTTAAGTGGGAAACGTGACGCATTATTTTTTTAACCCTCGGCATTTCCAGTTTCAATTCATTATTGTCCATCCATATCTCACCATAGTGTTCACCCAAAAATTCCTCCTTACCACCTTTCTCATTTAGCACATCATTTTGTCTTTTATTCAGAAATTCAAGCTCATCTCCAAATAATTCTTCAAAACTCAAGTCAACATCCTCTTTCAAAATTGTACAATCAGCTAACTTACCCCGAGTGGACTCATCTAGACACATGATCTCATCAGCAAACAAGTCTTCAAAGGATATATCAATCGGAGGTTCGGATACAGTCACAGTTGGCTCATTGAAAGTGAAAATATCCAAATCAACTTTCCCCTTTTGAAAGGGTACTCGGATAAGAGAATCACTAGATTGTGACTCATCTTTTGGATCTTCACCTTCTTCCTCACAATCGTTACTAATGAAGCTAACCTCAAATGTTTGATCTTTTGTTTTACGAGGTTGTGTGTGGAAGACATTGTGTTCGTGAGTCATGTTACCAAAAGTCAACCTCATTGATCCATTCCGGCAATTAATGATGGCATTTGCAGTAGCCAGGAATGGTCGTCCCAGAATGACCGGAATTTGAGTCCTTTGATTAGAATTTGACACAGGCTTTGTTTCAAGGACTACAAAGTCAACAGGATAAATGAATTCTCCAACTTTGACAAGGACATTATGAATTTCTCCCTTGGGTCTAGTGACAGAGCGATCAGCCAACTGGATAGTCATTTGAGTAGGACGGAGATCACCTAACCCCAATTGTTGGTACACAGAGAAAGGCAGGAGATTGATGCTGGCCCCCAAATCAAGAAGTGCCCTATTAATGATAGTTTGTCCTATGATGCATGAAATGGTGGGGCTCCCTGGGTCTTTGTATTTAACAGGAATTGGCCCAGTGAGCAACTCATTGATGGATGATGCTAGGAATACTTTCTTAGGGACTTGGGTCTTTCTCTTCTTGGTGCACATTTCCTTCAAAAATTTGGCATATGATGGCACTTGTTGTATGGCATCAAGAAGAGGAACATTGATTTGGACCTTATTGAATATTTCTCTTATGTTCTCCATGTGAGCATTTGTCTTGTTATTTTTAAGCCTATTTGGAAATGGTACAACAGGCTTATAGGGATGCTCATCTACCTTTTCTTTACCCTTGGCTTTTGAAGTGGATGGCTCTGTACTAGAAGATGGTTTGTCAGAAGTTGGTTGCATTGGGACAGGAGGTGTTGGCTTTGGTGCTGGATGAGATGGTGGACTAGAAACCTTATTATCTATTTGTTTTCCAGATCTCAGGGTATGAATAACATGACATTGACTGGGTCCTGAATCTTCCACTTCATTTAAAGGGAAGTGATGTTTGGGATTTGGCAATGGCTGACTTGGTAACATTCCTTTTTGTCTTTCATTTACTGAATTAGCCAATTGCCCAATTTAGACCTGAACTTTATTCATATCCTGTTGATAATTCTTTGTAAAGGTTTCTAACATTTTCCTTAACTCTGATATTTCTGAATTATTCTGGGGTGGATGTTGATGATATGGAGACTGGAATTGTGATTGGTAGAGTGGTGGTGGGTTCTGATATGACTGTGGTGGACTTTGGGATGGATGAACATACAGTGAATTCTGATTGAAACTGGATGGGTGAGACTGAGCATTATATGGATGTGGAAGTGGTGGCATATGATGCTCAGGGCCAGACTGACTCCATGAAAAATTTTGATGGTTCTGCCATCCTGAATTGTATGTGTTGGAGTATGGATGTCTGGTAAATGCTGCATTCATGTTCTCCTGAAATGATTGGGGCTGATATAATGGACACTCCTCAAAGACATGGTTAAGGTCATGACAGTAGGTGCAACCCGGTTTGATCACAGGTGATGGGTTGACCTGATTTACAACAGAATTCCCCTTAGACTCAAGCAGTTCTATCCTCTTCATCAATTGTGTGATCTTGGCTTCTGCGGCTATAGAGGATTCTATGGAGTGTGTACCAATTCTGGAAGTGGTGGGAGTCGATTTATCAGGGCATGACTCCCACTAAATGGTTTTCTCAGCTAGAGTTTCAAAGAGATCCCACCCCAGATGTTCATCTTTCTTCAAAAATTCCCCTTGGCACATGGATCAAGGAGGGTTTTCGTTTGGTAATCTAGACCGTCATAGATAATCTGGCACAGACGCCATTTCTCTATGCCGTGATGAGGACATAGGGCTAGAAGGTCTTTGAAACGCTCAAGATACTTCCAGAAAGGTTCATTTGGTTCCTGCTTGAATTGCAAGATATTCTTGCGCATGAGGGCTATTTTGTGGATAGGATAGAATTTTTTAAGAAAGACCTTTACAAAATCCTCCCACGAAGATATGGAACTGATGGGAAGATTGTAAAGCCACTTCTTAGCTAAATCCTTCAGTGCAAATGGTATAAACCTTAACCTAACAGCATCCTCGGTCAATTGGGAAATTCTCATCATTTGGCATACCTCTTCAAACTCACGAATAAAGAGGTACGCGTCCTCAGACTCAAGACCATGGAATCGGGGAAGTGTATTAATGTATTGCGGTTTCAGCTCAAAGTGGTTTCCATTAGGCTCGGGGAGAAGAATGCAAGATGGAAGGGAGGTGCGAATCAGATAAAATCGATCTTGAAGTGAGACGTTGTTTTCCATTGAATCAAGTGGTTGTGTAAGTGCAAGTGTAGAAAGTCTAACAAGTCTTGCAGATTCTGAATCACGGAACCACTCTTGCATATACAATCACAAACAACGTGCACCGATCACACCAGCGAAAAAGAAAAAATGAAAATAACAAACAATTAAAAAGAAAAATCAATCCAAGCTTCTAGGATTCCTGGACCTAGACGACTCCTAACTGATTAGATCGTCCACAGGAGGTTTAGTATAGACTTTGACTATAAGCTAATCAGCCAGGAAAGGGCAAGGTTGGTGGGAGGTTTTCCGTCAGAGACGTTCCTTAATTAAGTAACCAGCAACCTTCGGGCTTTCGGCCCTCAATCCCTTTCCTAGACACTGATTTTACAAAAGTCAATTTCCAACACTTTTCCCCCTTAGGATAATCTCCTAAGTGAGTCCGAATATCCCTAGGGCCAACGTCTATCAGTTTTTATTAGAAGCTTGGGATTGTGAGTGCTTGGAAATGATTTTCGGGCTAAGGAAGAGGTGATAAAATCCCCACCTTATCTTTTTTATGGGTTATGCCCTTAGAATTGATTTGTGCAAGTGTACGATATCAACAAACAAAGTTCACTCAAAGCGTAATTAAATCAAACAAAGAGTGAGTCCTAGTCTAGATGCAATGCGCACGTACCTTGTCTCCAGCACTCTTCAACAGTAAAAGTAAAGGAGTTGAAAGACACGTGCCTAGTATGCAAATGTCTAAACAATTTTTTAACGTTTCAACCAATTTTTTACTATTGTTTATTTAGCAGGAATAGGGTAAAGCATACAGGAAATTAAGTACTGCAGCAGATGTATTTTGCAGAGCTGAAGATCCTGCAGAAAAATCTTGAAATGTTCACTCTTCCTTGCCGCAATTCTGCGGCAAAAGCCCAGAATTTGCGGCAATTCAGAGGGATCATGGGCTCTGCTTTCTAGAGCAGAGGCCCAGGTCCACTTATATGTCACTGCAATGCAAATTTTCTATTTCTTCAACCTGTAACCTGCAACAGAGAAGAAGATTCGTTTAGTTCTTCACTTTAAACCAAAAACCGTTGCTCTCCCCGGTAACGGCGCCAAAAAATTTGATTAGACGGGAAAGGTGTTGTATTGTGGAGTATAAATGAGCACAAATATATTGGTTAATATACCCTTTCCTATCTCCGTTATAGCATAGGGTTATACCGAGTCGATTCTCAGGGAGAGCTTGCGATGGAAGCGTTACGGTTGGTAGTGAAGATATAAAACGAAGATTCTTCTTTGCTCAAAAGAATAAAGAACCGTTGGAAAAAGAAGTAAAAGAATCGGTGGATATGTTCATGATGAAAAAGGAAAAGAAATCATAAAGGAGATTTGATATTAACACTAAAAGAAAGAAAACTTTGAAGAAGACTTTAAAGATGAGAAAACCATGACTAGCTAACCTTACTTACTTGCTAAACTTACTAAACTCTGTGATGGTGAATGCATGCCTCATGTTGATTCATCGGCAAAGATTTGTCTTGCGTGTTGGTCTAATTACTTTCCCACTTGAATGACGGGGGATCATTCTTGGACTTGTCTTGTAGCCTCATAGATGTCATTGGCCTACAAGATAGACTTTCAATAATGGAATCAAAAGAGCTACACTCAAGGGATGCTAAGGAAGAAGATACAATATTCAATAATGGAAGTAATAAAGTTGTACAACAAATAGCATATTGGTGATCCATCTCCATGTTCCATCAAGGCACTTGTTCTAAAGACAAGGCTCTAAATGAGGCACACATGAATCATATGGAGAATTACAACAAGATACTTGCCAAGCATGAAAGTAACCCATTAGAGAAGAGAAGACCATACAACTTGCAAGATTAAAGATAGCAATCACCCATGAGTTAGTAGTTAGCAAGGTAAGTGGTTAACTAGTCATGAGAAGAAAGAATTAGCTACTAGCCATTACAAAAGAAAAGCAAAGCATGAATAAAATTGCAAGTAAAGTAAAACTAGAATTAAAGAAAGCAAGTAAAGTTACTAGAAAATGCTCAAGTAGAGAGAAGAGAATGGATGAATCCTTGCTTCACAAGTTGTCACTCCTTGATGTACACAAGCTTTCTCTCTCTTACAACTCTCTTTTGCAGAATTTCTAGGGAGGAAGAAGATCTAGAGAGCTACAAAAATCCTAGAGAAAAACAAAGCTTTAATCCCTAATCTCTCTCTCTTCTCTGCTCAGTCTTTGCTCGCAGGTCCAGGTGCAGTATTTATAGGCCACAGGAGAAGGATCCAGAACCCAGTTTGTTGGCGCAAAATCTGGGACTCAACTGCCTTATCCTTGCCGCAATTTGGCGGCAAAATCCCTGTTTTTGCGGCAAAACTGAATCTGTTGAACAACAGAATTCTGTTGCAGATTCGTTACGAAGTTGTTATCCACGTGGCCTTCTAGAATCTTGAGTTGTTACGTAGAATTCTCTGGATCCTGGATTCAAATTTGGGCTTTATCTTGGGCTTGGAATTAATCTCTTTAATTATTGCTAATTAAAGTGATTATTGGGCTTTCTCTCATTTCAGTTGTGGACCTGTAAAAATAGAGAGAAAAAGGATTAAAAATCACATTTTTATATACAATATGCATGGTATAGAAGTGGTAAAATATGCAAATATGTATAACAATCACGTAGGAATAAGAAAACTCTCCCTACCCAATCTTTGACTATTCCTGACACTTCTAGCATATTGATGAAAACAAAGAATCTCGAAATCTTGAAGACTTTGACCAAGATTCAATCTCATCACACAAACTTGAACTTGATCAATTCCAAACCTTGAACAAATTGGCAAGTTTTTCATTCAATGAGATTGAAATTGAATATGAATGTGACCCCGATCCCCAACCTTCTGATTCAGTTTCCATTTTCGAATATATGTTGACTCTAGTATCATTACTTAATTTGGACCAATTTTTAGAGCCAACATTTATTCCCGTACCCATAGATGTAGAAATTGAATCACCAATTTTGGATAGTCACATTCCATTGTTGGGAAGATAATGTGAATCTCAGTTATTTGATTAGGACCCTATTATTGAAACAATATTGACTCTCGAACCCGAAGTTGATTTTACCGAGTTAGTATTAGTTCTCGAACTTTTCATTTCAGAGCCCAAATCAACCATTCCATAAAATCACATTCTATTGTTGGACCAAGGTATTGACCACAATGACTCCGTGATGATTTTTCAAGACTGGTCATATGAAAGGAATAAGTTTCATGATAGGATCTTTCATGATCCTATTCATATTAGGGACTGTAAATATGTAAATAGAAAAGAGGTCAATAAAATTGGGTTCCGTGAACCATCACATTATTTTGATTGCACAGAAACGATTGGCCCAATCCGACCACCACCGGAACCGCCACCTTGAGGTTACAATTTTTCTTCCCTTTCAATTATGCATTAATTCATACATTGAGGACAATGCATGAGATAGGTAGGGTGGGATTCAAACATAATTAGGTTTTTCTTTTATTATTAAAAAATATTGACATTTTTTTTGCTTTTAAAACTTTTTGAAAATAGAAACAATATTTTGACCTATTTTTTTGTAAGAAATTAAGTTAATTTTAAGGAATAAGAGAATCATAATTAGAATTTCTTATACTTGATCAAAATAAGATTATTTGTTTAATTTCTAGGGTTAGGAAGAAAATTTGAAAAAATTAATTTAGTCTTGATTTTTACCTTGATGAAATATGCATGCTTTATGCACTTACACACTTAGGGTTCAAAACAAAGATTCTTATGTGTTATTAAAAAAATAAATAATAAAATAATAAATGTATAATATATCAAAAATCCTCTGATTAAGTTGGGTATTTGTGTCTCAATAAGCAAAAGTATTCACGCCTAAAAGCGGTCCATATAATAAAATCCGTAGTTTTGTGGCCTTATTTGCTCGAGTTCTTAAGTCCTTGGGGTGTTTTCTCACCGATGCCCTAAGACCGTTCGGCTTGGGAGCCACCAACAAAAGGCTCGTTACATGGGCAGATTAGAAAGCCTAATAGAACTAAGAAATAATACCACCAAAAATATTAAAAAAAGAGAAAAAAATAAGGCATAAGAGTTAGAATTAAAGAACCTTGAGTCAAAATTTCACGGTCATAAAGTTGAAGTTGCATATAACTTAGGGTAAAATAATAGACTAGATGAAAAATACAGTTTGACTCCTTCCTTGATTGATAACAAGTTTTTAAATAAAGATTAAATTTAGGAATGAAAAGTTCAATTTTCCTATAACTTACAGATTACTTAATTCTTACAATAATACTTCAAATATTTTTTCTTTCAAAATGTGTTTTCAAAATACTAACACTTTGTTTCTCTTTCTTTTTGTATTTTGTGGGTGTAATACACTGAAAACCCTCACGAGACAAAACTTGTCCTCTAAGAAAAACCTATAGGTTTAACTACTTGTTGCACATGCTCAGTGCAATCGTGTGACCTGCGAAAGTGGTCTAATAATTTTTTAGGTTTAGTTTTGACAAGGGTGAGCAAAAGATAAGTGTGGGATGTGATCAGTCACTGATATAGCATATATATTGTCACGTTCTCATATCTATTATATAATAAACCCTGTTATTTAGTCTTATTTTTATTTAATAATGTGCAGGCTCATTACTAAGGGAGAAGGAAGAGAAAACGAGCCCAAAAGCACATCAAAATTCTGATTTAATTCAGAATTAATTCAAATAAAAAATCAGGGCAAATCAAAAAGATAAAACTAGTTAATCAATCAGTTAAATCAGATCTCTACAAATCAAGTAGTTAAAGCTGATAATCAATAAAAGAATCATCAAAATCAGAAGATCAAATGATATATCTTTTTGGATAAATAGATGAAACAAAGCGAGGGAAGGATCTGCTCCCAAGATGTGGCCATCTGGCCATAACCTGGCCATAGATCCGCGGCCAAACCCGTGGATCCGCGGGTTTGTTGCAATAGATGGGGGCGTATTTTGCTCCCCTATCTTCTTACACTCTCCCATTTTGGTTTTTTTGCCTATAAATACTGAGATTTCTCAATGTACAGAGGACAAGGAGGCAGAGATAGATTTTTAGGCCAGTTTTTATTCTAATTTAGTGTAGATTTTTATTTTTCTTTTCATGTAATTTTCAGTTTTCACTTATGTAATTCAAAGGAGATTAGAGTTTCATAGGAGAATGAGAGTAAAGTTTGACTGAGAGTGACACCGGTGTAAGTTGTTCTATCTTTTTTTATTGTTACCACATTGAATCTAAAGTTATATATTTTTTTTATATTCTTCTTTGTTTTTGTGTTCTTCTCTTTTTTTTTACTTCTTTTCTTTTAGTACTAATTGCAATCTAGGTGAGTCTTATAGCATCGAAAGAGCCTTGCCTTTGCGAGTGCCACCGATAGCTCATGACGATGGGTTTTAATCTCAGTCTGTATCATTTCATACTTGTATCATCTTGATGATGTAATGTGGAAGAGACGAGAATCAACTCTTATGGGTTATGCGCTGATTGCCTCTACTTTAAGGTAACATCGTCGCCAAAAATTCAAGGTAAGTATTTGGCCAAAGGAGGTAACTTTTAGGTTTTCTTTCTTTTCTTGTAATCTTTAGTTTAGATCACCTCCATCACCAAATCTCTACTATTTTTCACTTTCTTTGTACAAAATCACCATCCCCTTCTATCTACCACTTTCACAATTTAACATAACTTATTTTCATTTTCTTTTAAAGAACTAAAAGAAGAACTTTAACTATTTTTTGTAACTTAAAAGAGAACTTGCAAAAAACTTTCATCTCTAGTCTCTCCTTGTGGATCATGACCCGCACAGCTACTCGCTATAGCGGTAGCATTGAACACTTACACTTCTGTTCTGTATTCCTGAAATTTTGTATTTTTTTGTATGCAGGTCAAACATCAATCAATCCGCTTGAGATTTTTTACTATCTTTGATCTTGAAAACTACAAAATCAAACTTTGGACAACAATTGACAAGTCCTTATGCCAATTTTGTATATGCCTATCGAAAAACCGGAGAGATCCTTTCCTTGCAATGAAGTACAACTATCTATAAGCTTTGATGTAAGATTATCTGATTCTAACAGGGGCTTATAGGATTACTCTCAGAATTTACTGTCTAAAGAGGTCACTTGTATGAAGAACAGGACAAAATGAGAGTTTTTGGAAGCTCTTGGCAGACAGAATTCAAAATTTTTGGAGTCAAAAAATCAATCAATGAATTATATGTCCAAGTGAGAGGAGTGACCCTCTATTTATAGTCAAAAGGCATAACTATTAGACAGTTATTTAGACATTCAAACTTGAAAAATATAGCTGTTGAAAAAGGTTAGAAAGTTCAATAAGTCACTCAGCTGGTGGGTCTCAACCCTATTCGGAGAAGACTGCAGACCCACTCTGCTGATCGGTCTCACCCCCACTTAGAGTATTGTCGAGTTCACTCTGCTGATGGGTCTCACCCCCACTCAGAGATGACTGCAAACCTACTCTACTAGTGGGTCTCACCCCCACTCGAAGTCCTGTCGAGTTCGCTGCTCCACTGTGGGTCTTATCTCTACTCGAAGACGACTGTGGACCCACTCTGTCGATGGGTCTAACCCTCTCTCAGAGTTAGAGCGATGGGTCTTACCCTTCGAAGACGACTGCATGCCCACTCCGCTGATAGGTCACACCCCCACTCAGAGTCCTGCCAATTTCACCGCTCCGCTGATGAGTCTTGCCCCCACTTGGAGACGATTAGGAACCCACTTCGTTGTTGGCTCTTACCCCAACTCAGAGTCCAAAGTTCGTCGCTAGGCTAATGGGTCTTACCCTTACTTAGAGACGACGGCGAACTCACTCCGCTGCTGGGATCTCCCCCATTCGGAGTTCAAAGTTTGCAAATACTGCTGATGGGATCACCTTCACTCAGAAACAGCAGCGCAAACTTGCCAAGAAACTCCATTCCCAACCAACCATACCGGAGATAGAGATTAGCTTTCCAGAGACATGATCATATTAGTTCCAAAATCCTATGGTAAAAGCAAACCAGGTAAAACCAAATTTAACCATTTTTCATTTTAAAAATACATTATATTTATTGTGTTATATCTAGCAAGTGTAATACAAAAAATTTCTTTACATCTTTATATTTACATTTTTGAAAAAAATACAGAAGATCTGAATCTAGACGCTCTGATCCTTTATCCCATTAGACGCGCATCACCTCCGAACTTCGAGGATACGTCTACAGGATAACGTTACCGGAAGAGGTCATACCTTCCACCATACTTCTCGCGTTTGCAAGAAGGATGAGATGGATCCTTAGGAAGCCCTCCGAAAGTAAGGCAGTGGCATCCTATAGACTAAAACCCGCAAGACATACAAGAAGGTGATAGTCTCACATCCTCTCTGAGATGTTTTGTGGGAAAGCTCAGACTCCATGAAGATGAGTGATTCATTGGTGCATCAGCCGATGATCTTCTCCTCCCCCCTCGTGCACGCCACAAGAAAAGAGTCTCCAGGTTACAGGGTTGAGGCTTGCTCGGACAAGATCGAGCGAATTGGAAATCAGATCACCCGATCAAGTTGAAACAAGAATCCTACCTACTCAGTGGTGGCACCCTGTCACGGCAACTAATGCGCCGTAATAGCTCCTTCACGGTTACTAATGTGACGCTCTGACCTGACTCCCGGATAACAAGAGCTTGCTCATCAGTCTCCTATCCCCTTTCCTTTTCTTTCCTCCATCTGACGAAGAGGAAGGAAAGCATGGTGAACCATCCAAGGAAGAAGCTGCAATGAAGTTAAGGTTCATGGTGGATGTTGAAGAAGTTTAAAGAAGTTGGAGATGACCTCTTTCCCCCCAGTTCTTCTCCAATTTATAGGCAAATGAATGAGTTCATCATCATCAATGTGAGACTTGAAAATGTGCGAGTTCCTGAAAAGTCGACCCACGACCCGAGAAGATAGACCAACCGAAGAGTCGAGAAACTAATTATCACCATTAGGCCTTTATGACGCTGGGAGTCGGACCGACGCTCATAATGAGCCCGGGTTTCGAATTGACTCCTGACTCGATTAGATGACGATAGCAGTTAGAGGCGCGGACTCCTCATCAATCCTGAAATCCACAAAAATGCGCAGTGATATTCCGAACGATTATCTGTATGAGACACTGAAGATGTAGACAAAACTTTTCCCAATCAACTCTGCTTCCCCACTTCCCATTTGCACGCTCTGACAAGTGTGGAAGTGGAGAAGGCATCTGTAGTGGTCAAAATTTGACTTATATTAGGATCGTGACATGTATCCTTCACCGAAAGGACACGAGAAGCCGCTCGGGAGCCATTCCGGAGCCATTTTAATCCCAGCGACAATTATACCATCACTCCCTCTCCGAAGTCATGTAGCAACCCGAAGCCGACTCTGACTCCGGACTGAATGCCCCATCATGTGACAATCTTATTCGTCACCGCGGACAGATCGAGGCGAACTTATTCAAAGCTTGAAATCTGTTAGATGACTCTATCCACTTCCTCGTCCGAAACCACCTTACAGCTAAGCAGAGTAGTTGAAGATAACAGTCGATGAAGCTCTAGCACATCAATCCTAACAACTTTTATACGATCTCGACGGTTACGAGGATCAGCAGGTTCAAATTGAACAGTTGAAGATCTGTGTCTATCCACATCCACTTCACCGCCCTTGTCAGGTATAATAATCTCCTTCTCTAACTAGAAGGAAGTCGCTTCCATAATCCTCAGAGCACATAGCACACCATGCTAGTAGTTTTTCTTTGCTAGTCCACTTACCACAATACGCCAACAATTTCTCTCTGCTCGGTCCTCTCTCCTTACCACCTATTGATTCTTATGCCCGAGGGTCTTAGACCGGCACAAGATCGGTGCTCTGAACTGAAAAGTGTCTTCTTTCTCTGTGTACTCTGACAGAATCGATCGGCGACGTCTAGTTGCTTGTGGCGGAATTTTATCCACCACAAATAGCATTGGAAATAAAATTTCTAAAATAATGGATCAAAATGTTTGATTTTTTTCTCTGTTAAGTGAAGACAAGGGTATCAAAGATGAAAGAAAACGTATAATAATAGAGAATATTTAAGACACATGACTATGTTGGCCCAGAGGCCCTTCACTCTAGTTTTGATGATGATTAACTTATGTAGTTATAGTTTACTAATAATCTTGTGATATTTAGTTTCAGATATTTGACTAAGATATTAGTAGGTGATTGCTTCAACAAAGGTGTTTTGAAGCTCTCACATGTACATTCAAGAGCTCGAGCGTCAAGCTATAACAGTTGGACCTGGCCTTCTGCCGGTCGACCAGCCGGTCGACCGAGACAGAAGTCCGCGACCGGTCCGGTCGACTGACATGCACAAACGTGCACGACAGTAGTGGCTGGTGGGCCGGTCGACCGGGTCAGTTGACCGCCAGAGAGCTTTGCTCTCTGGAAATGGCCCGGATCGACCGGGCGGTCGACCGGCAGAGAGCTGCTGCTCTCTGTATCCAGTCCCGGTCGACCGAAGGCACAACGGTCATAAAAATGACCGTTGGCCGGTCGACCGGGCGGTCGACCGGAAGGTCATTTCTGACCTTTCCTGGCTGCCAATGGACAGATTTTTGAGAGGGTATAAACACCTATCTCTTGAGCTGATTTCTTCATGGTTTTTGAGAGCAAAAATTTCCCATCTTCTTAAATGTTTAACAGCAAATTTTTAAAAGAGTTTTGAACTTAAAGATTTTATCTTTATTTATTTTTAAAGTGTTGGAAAATTAAAAGAAAAGAGAGTCTTTTGGGAATTGGTTTTTGGTCTTGATTTCAATATTTATTTGGAGATTTTCTCAAGTATTTTTCTTTATTCCAAACACTTTATTTTCTCACACTTGAGCTTATCATATCTATCCTATCTATTAGGATCTTGTTTTGTGAGAAAAATTGGTTTGTGATTTAGTGAGACCACCAAGAGTTGTAAACCTTCTTTTATTTGAGTTCCCTCTTGTGTAGAGGTGAGTGTGGAGGTTGTGTTGGTATCCCTCTAAGTGTAGAAGGTTATGTTAGTATCTCTCTAAGTGTAGAGGTGATTGTGGAGGTTGTGCAAATTGGGTTTGTTGTTATCCCTCTAAGTGTAGAGGTGATAGTGGTGTTGTAGGCTTTGAGCCTTATCCCTCTAGTGAGAGATTATTGTTGTTTGGCTAAGTGTCCATCCCTCTAAGTGTAGATGTGATTATTGTTGTGCCTTGCCTCTAGTGTAGATGTTGTTATTGGTTGAGAGAGGAGTTGTGTACTCCAAATTTGTATTACCCAAATCCTCAGTGGAGGTTCCCTGTGTGGGAAGTCCCGAGTGGACGATATAGTGAAAATCCTTCTGTGTGAAGGCGTGGACGTAGAGCAGTGGCTCGAACCTCGAAATATATCTCGGTGTTTGCGATTGATCCACTATCTCTAAACTCTCTCTCTCTCTTATATTCTGTCTTGCATTATTTCATATCGTTCATATCATACTTATATGCTTGGTATTGTTTGTGTGCCTCACTTGTGATTGAACCAAGAGAGCTTTACATGACCTCAACTCTTATTGAGAGGAATTTAGAGGAGATAGTTCAGAGCCCTTTATCGGGAATTCGGTTACACTATTTAATTATACTAAGTGTGTTGCAATTTGTTTTTAATTCCGCATCATTTGTCATTAGATTAGTCATATACCTATTCACCCCCCCCCCCCCTCCCTAGGTGTACTTTCAGACTAGACGGTAGAGACATGTTAGGTTATTGCAAGGTCAAAAAAGTTAATTATATATTTCACAATTCTCAAATATGATAATCAATTTTTTTTCTTTTTTCTGCTATTTGGGATCCCATTATTCCAATGGTACGTTCACTTGAATATTAAATTTTAACTACAAAATCACTGAAAACAAAAATGCATGTGACCAGGGATGAACCCACATACACATCAATGTGAACAAACAATCACACTGAATTTTATAAAATATATATAGTAGAATATATAATTTGTATATTTTTTTTTTGTGTATGATCTTTTCTTTTTAGATTAATTTTATTAGAATAAAAATACTTTAGAACTCAAACTCAAGTAGTAATTCATAAAATATATATTATTAGAGGTCAAAACAAAGTTTTGAGTGCAACTTTTTTTTTCTTTTTTCATATTACATTAACGTTCATACTGAATTTCTTATTATATTTACACTTCACTAAAAAAAACATCTTGCGTCCGCCGCTGCAAAAAAACATCTTACGTCCGCCGCTGCCTGTGACACTAAGCTTCCTAAGAATATACAAAATAGAAAGTGATATACGTTGCGAGCAACCGAGAATTTTTCTATACGGGGCTGTTTGGTTGCAAGGAAGTGGGCGGAAGTAAGGAAATAAGGAAGTATAATTGCTCACTTCCCTATCTATCCAAACACCGAAAAAGGAAAATAAGAAAACCTCTTTTCCTTTTATCTTTTCTCTTTTACACAACCATTTCCTCACTTCCAGAGTGCTACAATAATTTTGTGATCATGTAAATCTCATTTGTAATAAATTGTAGCACAAAAAATTATTTTTTGACCATGTAAATCTTAGTTGCATTCTAATTACAATCTATTTTTTATTTTTCTTAATTAATTTTTATTTTATACTATTTTACGGTCAACTTTGTGGTCAACTTTTTCACTTCCATTTTCACATTACCATCCAAACACCAGAAAAGACAAAATATTTTCCAAACCTCACTTTCTAACAACATCCAAACACCGGAAAACTTACTAACTAATTTCTAAGTTTCAAAGGAAATTATTACTACTTCCTCAATTCCTCACTTCCTCACTTCCACCCTTAACCAAACAGGCCCTACATTGCAATAACTAATATAGTCATAATAATTACAGAACTAATTATATCACAATATAATAACTTGATGTTGAACCCCTAAAACTGAAGAGGGCTTCTGGATCCATCCAATACAACTTTTTGGCATCAAGAAAATCCTCCAACATGCTGAAGTATACCATCTCTACATTTTTGCTTCAAAAGCAATTCCTTCAACAAGCATCATCAACCAACCAACTCATTCTGTCCTGTAAGAATCATTTCTGGAATAAGCTCCACTCCAAGTTAAAGAGATACAACTCAATACCATTAAATTATGAAAACAAGACAACAAGTTAAAACATTCTGGAAGACAACTCTTTAAAATGCTCCAAAATTGTAGAACACAATATATCAAATCGTTCTGAGAAAAGTTTTAAGATCCCAAAATCAGAGACTGGTACTAAAAACAACACTAACACAGAAAGTGGGCACAAGAAAGTGGTAATACATGGAACAACTTGATAGTAGATACAGCTAGCTAATTATTGACTGTAGATAAAGATGGAACTGCCAACAACATTGTAACGGAGTCCCGTCATGAGTTCATAACACATCATCTGTAAGGTGGGGAAAAATTTTTGAGAAGGGAAAAGGCCCGTTTGTCATGACCTCGATACAAAATAGTTCCAAGTGCGAGAAACACCCACTTGTACCTCGTCCTCTCTTCGCTCCCAACACCAGCAAAGATCTTTATCTTTCGTCCTTTTGGATCTTGGAAATTATCTACAACGTAGCGTCACAACCTTCAGCTAAACCTCTTATACCACCATCCCAAATGCTGCCACTTGCATAAAAGCTTGCCAGTAATTCCCCGAAAAAAGAAGGAATGAACCATCATTATGCCTGTAATACTCTGTTTGGTTGTCTTCTAACCTATACCTATAACTCACTCGTCATCGCTGTATTCCGAAGAATAAGCTTCATCCCCATTCACATCTCCACCCATCTCTTCCCCGTCATCATCCCCAATCTCCTCTTCATCCTCTTCATCATCATCCAAGTGAGCATCCATCACTCCCCGCCCAATTTGAGCCCCATCATCTTCCACTTCATATCCAACAACATCCTCTGCATCTTCTTCTGACTCATCTAACATGCCCATTGGCTTGTTCTGACCATAATCAATGACATAGTTACCCGCCTGATCATCATACTCATCCCCTGAAACCAGTCCATTATCAGCAGACTGGGATCCACTGCTATTTTCCTCCTCTACAACGCAAGGAGTCCTAGTTTCCTCAACACCCCACCCATTTCCTGCATAGCTTCTTGGGGACTCCTCAAAACTGTCCTGTTTCATACTAACCCTGACACCAGTGAAACCGCCCAACTGTACTTCCTTGGCAACTGCTACTCGGCTCTCAGATCTCTGACGAGGCCTAACCGTGCGACGACCCCGCTTTCGGCCACGGCCACGTGTTCGGCCTCCCCTTCTTGTATACTTCCGTGTAGTCTTCTCACAAGTCCCAACGGTTTTCTTCCTGAAATTCTCCTCTCATAGAGCTACCAGTCCATCTCAGTCCCCTTCCACCTCTCCCCCGACCCCGTCCTCGACTACGAGTTCCCCGTCCGCGACCCCTTCGGCCAGTCCCAGTATCAAGCCACCTCACCTCCCTTCGGTAATCAAATTGTTCTGGACTTTCAGTCAGTTCAAGCTCCTGAATATTCTTGACAGCAGTAAACCTTGATGGTAGCTTCTGCAAATAGGAAAATCATAAATTTGTAGAGCAGTTAAATCATCATCATCATCAACAACATCATCATCAACATCATCATCATCATCTCATGAGTGAAAATAAAACAGATTTTGGCTCCAAATTTTTGTAGTATAATCATCAATCAATATAGAACTCAATCAATATAAAGCCGATCACGAAATAGTATCAGAGAAATTTCGCGCATGGTAACATAAGAAACTATTGCAAGTTCAGTTTAGTTTCTTAAAAAGTTTCTCCAAAGTTTCAAATGTTCTGCAACCAAATCCCAAGTTGTATGAAAAAAATACATAGCAAAAGCAGCATGTAAAAACAAAAGTAAGACATAAAAATAAACACTAATATATATATATATATATATATATATATATATATATATATATATATATATATATATATATATATATATATAGAGAGAGAGAGAGAGAGAGACTTGTGTCCTTCCTTCCCACTCAAATTCAACCCTCCGACATTCGAATACAAGATCCACTCCGTTGAATTTGATCTTACATTATTTCAAGTATCTACAAACAAAAAATCAAGCGTTTTGTATATTTTTTGCCCATCAATTAAGCGGCGCAAAATGGATGGCCGAAAGTAGTGAGTTGGTTAGATCTATGTCTTTAGACATACAAATTCTCGATCGGGCCATTTGATCATGATCTAAACATTTAAAAACCCCTACAAACCAATTTTTGTTTGGTTTCAAATGCTCTACACCGTTAAACTAACCAACTTACTATTTAGGCCGTCCGTTTTTCCCTACTTCTATATATATATATATACACAAGCAGCTCAATTTGGAAAAGACAGAGAACACACTCTTTCAGATCACGGCAAACATGCCAAAACTAGCTTGAAAATAGAATGAGATTACACTGCATTACCAAAGTGAGAGTGGGTAAGTTTCCCACCAGTCAACCAGCATAGGTTTTATCTTAAACCTTCCATTTTCAATAGTTACCCAACACATGCAGGCAAAGCCAGGCTGATAGTGAACGTTTCTCCAGAGCTTCCCAGAATACATCCATAACTAAATCTGGTTTGTTTTATTTTTATAACTAAATAATGATGGCAACAAGGTTGTGATGATGATGATGACATTGGACAAGTTGTCAAAATATCATGAAGACGTCAAAATAAACTTGGATACAAGAAAATAACAATATTAGCACTGTCAGAGGTGACAACAACTTCATACTGGTGACTTAAACTGCATCAATTTCCTGAATTTTATATATTTAAGTTTTAGCTGAGCAATTGAGCAGGGACGTACGATATCTTGAAGATAGGGACTTTGTGCCACTCAATTCAGGTAAATTGTACAGCTCCATGTTGAATTGATGGACTGACAAGAATTGATTGTACAGAACATACTCATACCAAATACTGAAAAAGCAAAACTTAGATCATAAGAAAATAAGAATTAATAGTCCTAGCACTTGCGTCCTAGGAGTTATGCCCAAACTACTAACTAAAATATTATTAAGACAGAATTGTATCAGGCATACCCACACCAAAAACAGGAAGACCTCAATAAGATCATATGAAAATAAGAACAGTCTTAGGCACTTGTGCCCAAAACTTCTTAACTAATATATTATTAAAACAGGCTAAAGAAATGAAGTGATCAGAAGAAGAAAAAAATGTGAATAGCTATATGAAGTTTGTTTTCCCCTTAACAATTCA
Organism: Agave tequilana; assembly: GCA_038442645.1. Taxonomy (NCBI): domain Eukaryota; kingdom Viridiplantae; phylum Streptophyta; class Magnoliopsida; order Asparagales; family Asparagaceae; genus Agave; species Agave tequilana. Next base: position 197,372 of record JAVJIF010009507.1, on the reverse strand, counting down.
TAAACAAACTTCTTATTGCAAATTAAAAGAACTTCAAAGGTACCTATCAAGGCTACAGACCTCTAGTTTAAATTTCAAATAGGAGTGGACAGGTTTTAGCCATTATTCACTTGTAAAAAGCAAGAAAAGTTATCATTGCACTGTGCGTAAATCTAATGGCCAAAGAGCTAAAGAAGTTGACAGGGATGTATTAACTCAAACTCAATTCAGACTAGTGCAGGTCAAATAAGATTGCTCAAGCAATTAAACAATATGCAGCATACAACATCAAATTTTCCTCCAGGTGAAGTCTCGGTGATATTTATCCACAAAATTTCCAGTTTTGGCAAGGCCGAAGAGGGGGAAAATGAACTTACAATGAAATCTCCTGTTTCTTTCTCCTTGTTAAACTCCAACCTCTGATGCAGCGTATAAGAAATTGATGCATCAAGATCCAATAATCTTAAGGCCACTGCTGCTATACTGACTGGTATCCACGGAAGAACAGGAGTTGATCCAGAGATATTTGTAGTTCCTGGTGTTGATGAACCTAACAGTTCATTAGTTGTTTCAAAATTTGAAGACAAACAATCCCTCTTTATTGCACCCTCCAATAAAGAGACCAGCTGCAAGCACAAAAAGTAGCAAAAAGCATTACTTATCTCCATTATGTATAAATGATCTGCAATAGGGAATATGCTTATAGTGGTTGAACTGTATAAATTACAAAAAGTATAATGGCTAAGCTCCTATCCACAATATCCACAAGTTAAAAGTATCAACGTAAATTTGAATGTCCACGCCATTTCTTGTCATTCTAAATTCATTCAAAAGTATTTCTTTGTCAAGTTAGATCTCTCTCTGCACTGAAGCACCTTCAAGTTCTGTTCTATTGACAAGAGAATAACAAAATTGAGGCAGGTATAAAAACAACGAAACTCATAAAACTATCAGCGCCCCTAACTTTTTCACCATCTAAGCAAAGTTCTAAATATCAGATACCGGGATCGTATCAGATGGGGGTTTTTCATATCGAATATCAGATATCGGGAGAGATATCAGGATATGCGCGCATAACAGCCGTTTACATCGGACACTATATATATGAAATATTGATAACTAATAGTTGGTTTAGTGTCATAAATATCATCTGCCAAATAAAAATGATGTAATATGAATGCAAAAACGGCAAAAAAATAATGTACATTTGCACGCAATCGTGAATCGTGCAATAAATAAGTTATTTCATGGAACTGGGAAATATATTATTAGAGGTTGTATAATCTACTTATCTGAAAATCAATGAACAAAAAAGATAATAAAAGAGATGAAATTCTTGTGCCTTTAAATTTGAATATGAGCTTAAATTTGAATATGAGATCGTCGCGCTCGGGGAATAAAAGAGAGGCAAGCGTCGTCGCCATCAATTCACGGAGAAAAATTAGGGCTCATTATTATTGAGCCCTAACGATGCAAACAACACTTATATAGTCGGGTGACAAGTCAGAGGTTTGGGTTCAATGCGGATGGGTTAAAACAACGAACCCAATTAAAATACATCCATATCGGCCGATTTTGCGGCGACTCATATCCCCTGTTTTAAATATTGGCCGAGTAGGCCGAGCTATCATCCGATATCTTCTTTTTTACCTGCTACCGATACGATATGGGAAAATCGTTCACCATATCGTTTGCAACAAAAAAAACGACCGATATTTGAATTATCAGCCGATAAGTCGTCCGATATCGGCCGATAAATCGCACGATATATCGCCCGATATAAAATAACTTATTTATTGCACGACTGCGTGCAAATGTACATTATTTTTTACTGTCTTTACATGCATATTACATCATTTTTATTATGTAGATGATATTTATGACACTAAACTAACTTTTGGTTATCAATATTTCATTATATATAGTGTCTGATATGAACGCCCGATATGCGCGCGTATCCCCGATATCTCCCCCGATATTCGATATCCGATATGAAAACCCCCATCCAATACGATCCCGATATCCGATATTTAGAACCATGCTCATATATGGCGATTTATCGGCCGATATTTCAAATATCGACTGTGTTTTGTTGCAAACAAAATGGGCAAACGATTTTCCCATATCATATCGGCAGCAGGCAAAAAACAAGATATCGGCCGATTTCTCAACCGACTCAAACAGTGCATCTAAGTTATTAATAGCAAAATCCTCCATATGTAAAACATTTTGGGTAAAACAACGATATTCCATGACTATATTATGGTTTAAAATCTCAATTTCTAATCGCTCAATTGTTTTGAATACCAAAATCATCAAAATCAGCCATCACTATCAGGCATATAGGACCAATATTACAAGGTTAGTATCTTATCTGGTGTCAAGAATATTTATTACTATTACTATTATTAGTGGTCAGATTTTGACATTTGTCAAGATCACGACGTGTGTCCCGCTGCATCAGAAGCATCCAAATCGACTCATGAGCCTAACGTACCAACAGGCCCAAGGAGAAAGCCTCGGAACCTATCCTGAGCCCGCAACACATCCCAAGCCACCTATCCGCATCCTCGGCTCAGTCCCCTTCCCAAGACCACATTGATCCGAACCATCCATCTGGATGCTCAATCCGGATGTAGTTGTTCCACTAGATGGAGGCTCAAGCTTCAGATACGAAGAACTTCCGCGAAGACTGCCGCTTCAATGCCGGCTACAGTTTAGCGGTACGATCCCTGCGATCTGCGGATTCAGTTCTGCCAGATCATCCCCACATTTGAAACGTTACAATGCTCTGATATCAATGTGGGTTGTTATGGATAGTTGTGGATATCTCTGCATGACAATCCCAACAATCAAGCGGCGTGATCAAGCGGTCACGAGAAAACCATAACGTGCAAATCTTGCAGTTATGGAGATCCAAATATCCACGCTCTCAGTGACAACTTAGAGAGGTATAAATACACCTCCATCTCCACCGAGGAAATGTTAGCTTCTAATTACCACCAACAAACACCATTCACAAGTATTCTTTACTTTCTTCAAATAAGGATACTTGTTCTCACACTCGAGGGTCTTCGGTCAGTACCACACCAGTATTCCTGACCTGAAAGGTGTTCATTTCTTTTGTGTTTTTGACAGGATCAATCAGAAGCGTCTAATCGCCTGTGGTGGAAAATCACCACTACATTGGTCCTTTCCTTGAGAGCTCTTGAGTAGAAACTCCCTTCCCCTTGCGCCAAACAGTTCCAAACTTCCTCAAAAAGCATCACAACCGATAATGGCCCCTTAAAAGAAGGCCACCTCACATACCGTTGCCTCAACTATCGCCTCCATAAGCAAAAAGATCATCAACAAGGGCACGGGTGCTGGTGATCTCCAACCCTCAAATCCCGACGTAGTTCTTCAGCAAGTCGACGAGGAACTCTCGTCCCAAGCGACTACTCCCGAGGGAGTAGCCAACGAGCATGAGTCTCGGCTGCCCACTGAAGGGCAACTCCTCTAAATGTTGACCCGCCTGCAGAAGCAGCTAGATGAACAAGAGGCAGAGGCGGTTCGTAAGCGCGAAAAGGCCACCCTAGAAAGAGATGTCGCTACCCCGTCCACAACCAGCTTCTTGCTCAGATCGAAGTCTTCAAAAAGGCCCAGACGAGGAGCTCCTATGTAACGGAATCTCATCCTTCACCACTACGCGCGACGGATACTGCCTGCACGAGGGGGGACAGTCGGAAGCGCCATAGTCCACACCCTACGCCGCGAAAAACGCTTCGATGAGAGTAAGCCCTCAAAGCCCACGAAGACCCCTCGCATCGAGGATCTTATGGAGATGGTCCGAAGCAGATCCATGAAGACACGCCGCAACCCCATGGTGGCCAAGGATCCTCCATCCAGCGGATCTCCGATTCTCCTCTTTCGAAGAAAATCACGTCCCACCAATTCCCAAAGAAGTTCGCAATACTGAGCTTCGAATGCTACACTGCAGTGCTGACCCTGTACAACACCTCTAAGCCTATCAAGTCAAGATGGCTGTCCACTCCCACAACGACCACCTCATGTGTTAGGTATTTCCTTCTAGTCTCAAAGGCGCGGCTTTAGACTGGTTCTACTCCCTCCTGTCACAATCTCTTCGAAACTTCGAGGAGGTTAGCAATGCCTTCTTCAACCAGTATACCTTGAGGCAGGAGTTTAAAAAGAACCATTTCCTCACTATCAAGATAAAGCCAAGAGAAACCCTCAAACGCTACATCGGTTATTTTCAAAACCAGATGGCCATGGTTTATAATCGTAGTGACGATATCGCTGCAACCGCGTTCATTGTCGGGTTGCAGATTGACCACTCCTTCTACAAGCACTTGGCGAAACATGACGTCACCAACATGAAGGATATCTTGTCTCGAGCCTAGAAGTATGTACTACTAGAAGAAGCGACGTAGCGCTCGACGAGATAACTTCCCAAGCAGAAGAGCGAGGGAGGAAAGGCAAAGCAACCATTTGCCCCGCAAGGAAAGCTCTAACCGGAGGGCAAGACGGTTTCAAGAAGCGATCTCAATCGAGTTCTTCCCGGAACCCTTCGAGGTCTATGGAGTTGATATCGACTTCACTCCATTTAAGATCTCCATCAATCAGGTCTTCGGCGCCACCCAAGACCAATCCTAGTTAAGGCATCCAAGACTCCTTCCACCTAACCCGAAGGGTCCCGAAGCTGACGACTATTGTGCTTTCTATGATGGGATGGGCCATCGAACCGTCGATTGTCAGTCCCTCTGAAAGCAGCTCCGGGAACTAGTCAAAGGAGTACCTCAATGAGTCCATCCTTAACCCTGGGCAGCCATCTAAAGTCAAGGTGCAGAAGGAAGCCCCCGACGCTCAGGAAGAGAAAAATCCAACGAGTCGCGCTCTCGTCAACTACCATGAGGTAGATGCCATTTTCGGTGCCTGCTCGCTAGAGGACACCACCTCGAGAGATAGAGGGCCATATATATCAATGAAGCAAGTAGGACCAGTTATCCAACAGTGATGACTGGTTCCCCTTCGTACCCGAGTAAGCCGATCACATTCTCGGAGGCAGATGCCTACACAGTGTATTTCCCACACAACTACGCCCTGATCATTACCATGCACATCGACAACTATCGAGTATCCAGGATCCTGGTCGACAGCAACAGTAGCGTCAACATTCTATACGGGAGCACTCTGGACTGAATGGAGGATACCTCGGAGATAGCCTGAGCCATGATCTGTCCTCAAGCTCAATACAATTTGTATTGATTTGACGGGAACGAGACACGATCTCCACAATCTCACTCCCAGTCCGCGTCGAGCCATACAATATCACAATTTTTCGTGATCGACGTTGAGTCCCTGCACAACGCGATCCCCGAACGACCGTGGACCATATGATGAGAGTTGTCCCATCGAGCTATCATCAGCTTCTGCAATATCCCACACCGACGGGAATCACAAATATAAGAGGGGACCAAGTCATGACTCGAAGTATTGTCGCCATCACTCAGAAGAAGTTAGGGTGGACAGTAAAGAACACAAGGGTGGCCTCAAATCAAGACCACCCCCAAGAGAAGCAGCAAAAGCAAATCGCCACTCAATAGCAATTACAGTGTGGCAGAAGCCGAGAGACAAGACTCTTTCGATGAACCAAAATCCCCAGAGAGCCAATCAGGGGAGGACACAAAGCTGATCTATATAGAGTCGTTACATCCAGAATGAGCTCTCCAGATCAGGGTAAATCTTCTGGCAGATGACAAAGTACTATTCAAAGAGTTTTTTTATCTAACTTGAATGTGTTCGCCTGGTCCCCACAGATATGCCAGGAGTTGATCCATCCATCATCTGCCACCGGCTTTCTATCAATCTGGAAATCAAATCAGAGAAGCAAAAACAAAGGAAGATGAATACGGAGTGGTGTCAGGCCCTCAACGAGGAAGCTAACCGGTTGCTCCGAGCTAACTTCATTAGAGAAACTCATTACCCATAGTGGCTCACCAACTCGGTCTTGGTAAAGAATAGTGGCAAGTGAAGAGTTTGCATCGACTTCACCAACCTCAACCAAGCTTGTCACAAAGACAATTTCCCTCTGCCTAGGATCGACCAACCGGTGGATGCAACTGCAGGCCATGAGCTACTCAGTTTTATCAACGCCTACTCCAAATACAACCAAATCAAGATGTATCCACCAGACGAGGATAAGACGGCATTCATCACCAACCGAGGAATATATTGCTATAAGGTGTGACATTCAGACTGAAGAATGCTAGAACTTTCCAACAGATGATCAACAAAATCTTCAAAGAGCAGATCGAAAACACCATGGAGGTATATATTGAAGACATGCTTGTGAAGAGCCTCTTAAGCGAGGCGTTCGACCGTCTCCGGAAGTACGAGATCAGACTCAATCTCGAAAAGTACACTTTCAAAGTGGCCTCCGAAAAGTTCTTAGGCTATCTGGTCACCCAACGGAGCATTGAAGCCAACCCCGACCAGATATCCGTCATTCGCACATGAAGTCTCCGACTTGCGTCAAAGAAGTCCACATGCTGAACAGAGGACTCGTAGCCTTGAATCGGTTTCTCAGTCGATCCACAAATAAATGCAAACCGTTCTTCCAAGTCATAAAGAAAAACGGAGCAAATTTCTGTTAGAATGAGGAATGTGAAACAGCATTTCAAGGCCTGAAAAGGTATCTGGCCTCCTTCCTCTCCTATCTAAACCCGTCACCTGAGAGACGTTATACTTTTACCTCGCGGTATCAGAATCAGCTGTCAGCGGAGCTTTAATTCCGGAAGGAGGCATTCAGAGGCCAGTATACTACATCAGCAAGTCTCTGCTTGATGCCGAAATCAGATACCAGAGGATGGAGAAGATGGTCCTTGCTCTCTTCGTCATCTCGAGAAAGCTAAAGCATTACTTCTGATCTTTCCAAATTATCGTAGTGACGGAGCGCATCCTCTAAAAAGTATTGTGGAGAATCCGCAAGCAGGGAACGTAATCTCGGCCGAGTCGGATACGACTCGGCCTGGTCCGAGAGAACTCGGATGCCCGAGTCAAAGGTGTGATCCGAGTCGAACCCGGGTTCGACTCAGAGCTGACTCGGCCAACTCGGTCGACCCAACTCGACCGAGTCTTGGAAGACTCGGCCGAGTTGACCGAGTCGGCTCCGAGTCGAACCCGAACCGGGTTCGACTCGGATCATACCTTTTCGCCCGTGATCAAAGGAAGACAATGTATATAAACACATAAAGGCGACGAAAAAAATCTCCAGATTCAGATCGTCGTCACCTGCTCCGTTGTCGCCCTTGCTCCGCCGGCTAGGTACCCACTATCTCCCTCTGACCTCTCTCCCCTTCTCTCTCGGTCGATATCTCTCCCTTTTCGTCTCTCTCCCTCTGCGTCTCTCTTCCCTCTCTCCATCAATCTCTCTCCATCTCTCTTCCCTCTGCGTCTCTCCCTCCCTCTCTCCGTCGATCTCTCTCCCTATCTCCATCGATCTCTCTCCCTCTTTGCCTCTCCCCCTTTGCGTCTCCCCCTCTGTCCCTCTCTCCCTCAGTCTCTGTCACCTCTCTCCCCCTCTACGTCTCTCCCTCCCTTTCTGTTGATCCCTCTCCGTCTCTCCCTCTCTCTTCGTCGATCTCTCTCCCTCTCTGTCTCTCCCTCTGCGTATCTCCCTCTGCCCCTCCCTCCCTCAGTCTTTCTGTCATCTCTCTCCCTCTCTCTCCGTCTCTCCCTCTGCGTCTCCCCCTCTCTCCCCCAATCGATCTCTCTCCCTCTCTATCTATCTCTCCCTCTGTTTTCAGCTCCTCTCCGTCTCTCCCCCCTATGTTCCTCTATCCCCCTCGGTGTCTCTCTTTATTTGAATTTAATTTAATTTAAATTACTTTGGTTTAGTTTAACTTAATTTAGTTTAATTTAATTTAATATAATTTTATAATTTTAATTAAGTTAGGTAATTTAATAATTTTATTGAAGTTAGGTAATTAATTTAATTTAGTTTAATCTAATATAAATTAGTTTGGTTTAGTTTAATTTAATTTTAGTTTTAATTTAATTTAACAGATATTTTTAAATTTCAGTATGGCTCCAAAGCAACGCGATATTGGATGGGAACATGGTACCTCTGTTGGTGGAAGTAGAAAACTTGTGAAGTGTAATTATTGTGGGAAACAAGTCCATGGTGGTATCACTAGATTGAAGCAACATATAGCACATGCCCCGATCAGGTGGAAGGATGCTTGCGAGTACCAAAAGAAGTATCTCAAATAATGAAGCATCTTTCTGAAGATAGCAAAGAAAGAGCGGCCATAAAATCCAAAAAAGAGCGACTTATGAAATCTTTAAGTGAGAAAGATTTTTATGATGTGACCGATGAGATTCTGATAATGAAATTGAAGAAGTTGGTGGTTTGAAAGAAGACAACTAAAACAAGCTAGGAAAGAAAGTCGTGAAATGGCTTGGAGATCAACAGAAGGTCATTCAAGAGATATTGGTGCAGTAGTTCGCAGCCTTCAGAATCAGGGATTAACTGTGGATTGCGTCAGAGTTTTACTACTAGAGAAGCTGAAATTCCAGCTCGTGGTATTGATCCTTACATGTTTCCAACAAAACAGAAATCAATCAAAAGCATGTTCTCAACTGAGAATATTATAAAGGTTGGAAAATCCATGGCAAAATTCTTCCACTACAATGCAATATCATTCAATGCAGCTGATAGTGTGGTCCTTACTATCAAGTCATGATTATACTATTGCGGAGACGGACCCAGGTGTAAAAGGCCCTACAAGGTACCAAATTGGCAATCTTTATTTAGAGGAGAAAATGAATGAAATTGAAGTATATATTACTTCAATAAAAGTAAAATGGCCACAGTATGGTTGCACGATCATGTATGATGGCTGGAGTTCCCGGAATAGAAAGCCTATTATTAATTTCATGATTTATTGTAATAGAAGCATGATCTATCATACTTCTGTTGATACTACTAATATCTCGAAAACTGTTGATTATATATTCTCGCTAATGGATAAAGGTGTTGATGAAGTTGGTGAAGAAAATATCGTGCAGGTTGTAACAGACAATGAGGCAAGTTTCAAAGCAGCTGGGTACTTGTTGATGGAGAAGAGAAAATATTTATTTTGGTCTCCCTATGCAGCACATTGTATTGATTTGATGCTTGAAGATATTGGCTCGGTGAAATCAGTCAAGGAGACATTAGATGATGCTAGGATGATCACATCATTCATTTACAATAGCCTCAAAGTGATGAATTTAATGAAGCTATTTACAAGAGATAGAGATTTGTTGAGACCAGGTATAACACGATGTGCCACCGAGTTTATTTCTATTGAAAGCCTTATTCGCTATAAATAAGATTTGAAAAGAATGTGTACAACCGAATAGCGTGAATTCAACAAGGAGTAGAAGTGTGAGAGATAAGATTTCTAATCTCTGACTGACCGGTTTTGGAAAAAGGCAAGAAAGGTCCAAAATATTCTCTTGTTAGATTCTTGAAGATAGTGGATCAGGACAAGAATCCTACATTATCTATTATATATGAAGCTATAGATAGAGCAAAATTGGCTATAAATGCATCAAATAAGAACTGAAAGAAGTACTGGGATATCATTGATAGAAGATGGGAGGGACAATTGCATAAACACTTGCATGTTGTTGGTCATTCATTTGCCTAAAAATCATATTTGTTGACTAGAAATTGAAACTGTCATATCATAAAATCATGTGCTTACATTATTGCAGCATATTTTAAATTCAGCACTACATATTCAAAAAAAAAATTCTACACATTCAGAAGTGAGAAATGGATTAAAGGAGGTCATTAAAAAATTGGAGCCAGATTTGAATAAACAAGCAAGAGCTATTAATGAGGTAATAATATTTTATTTATTCCATCAATATAATGTTATGCAAATATTAATACTTATGATGTGAATTCTCACAGATAAAATTATTTGTGAATAGAGTAGGAGAATTTGGACGGCTTACCGACTAAAAGAGCAGTGCAACTCCAGCTGATTGGTGGATTAACTATGGTAAAGAAGCTCCCAATCTGTAAAAAAAATTGTCATCAAAGTTTTAAGCCAAACATGTTTTCATCGGGTTGTGAAAGAAATTGGAACACGTGGTCGTTGATTCATACAAAATTGCGCAACCGGTTAGCAATGAAAAAGTTGCATAAACTAGTATTTGTGCATTACAATATGCGGTTGCAAGTAAGAAACTTGACATGCAAAAGCGACACTGATGATTATTACAACCCAATTGATCTGAATAATATTTTCAATAATAATGATATATTGGATGAGTGGATTCAGGAGGGAGAACAACCGATGTTACCATCAGATGACTTAAGTTGGTTGAATGAAGGTATTCGTCGTAGTGACGAAAGTGGCGGTGATGGTGGTGATGGCGGCGACGATGGTGATGGCGGTGATGATGACGGCGGTAATGGCGGTGACGGTGGTGATGATGATGATGACGGTTATGGTGGTGATGACGGTTATGGTGAAGAGACTCATGGTGTTGGTGGAAGCAAACGAAGTGTTGCTATGACATGGAATTCAGAATATTATGCCACACAAGATACAGATCATGGAGGCCGAGCGGGGATTTCGCAACAGCATAGGCATTTGGATCGGTTGGTTGATTTGAGTTCTAGCGATGATTATTCGAGTGGACATGATAACTACTCACATGGTTATCATAATCTTGAAGGCCATTTACAGGGGTTGGGTTTGACATCTGGCCAACATTCTAGCACTGATTATTCTAGCACTGGTGAATATTCTACTAGCAGCGCTGAATATCGAGGTTTTGATTATTATCACTATGGAGCTGATATTGCACAACCCCTACCGCCATATTACTCTGATGCTGGGTCCTCTAGCCAATCATCTCAGCCTACATGATCTCACCCACAAACATATTATTATCCTTCTGAAAACTATATACCTAGTTTCAATACTTATCGCAGGGATGATGATAATGATAATTTTATGCCTCCTCGAAATTCAATGTGAAAATGACTACATCAGCAGGTACTTATGAATTATTTTGTGCAATTTACTATATTATGCATTTATTTTGATATGTTTCTACCGACGACGCTTGTATTTATGCTTTCACTTTATGTTTTGTGTGCTAGGTGATATGTTTTGAATATGTTATGTATGAATTTTGATGTCTACATTTTTTTAAGATTTGTCATGATTTTTCTTAATTTTTTTAACTTTCTATGTAGCATTTTGCGCATATCGTCCGAGTCCGATCCGAGTCGCCGAGACCAATCCGTCTCGGTGCCAACCGAGTCGGCAATCGAGACCGCGACTTTGAACCAAATCCGCAGGTCACCGGGTGGATAGCAAAGTGAGCCATGGAGTTAAAACCCTATGGCATTAAGTACAAGCCAAGAACTGCAATCAAGGGGCAAGTCTTGGCCAACTTCATTGTTGAGTTCACTCAGGGAGCTCAAGCACAAGGCGACCTTTTGGATGGATGGATCCTTAATGTGGTCGGAGCCTCAAACAACAAAAATTTCGAAATCGAGATCGTCCTGACTACTCCGAGAGGATCCATCATCGAATAATCTTACACTCTGGGCTGCCCTGCCACCAACAACGAGGTCGAATATGGGTCAGCTCGGTTGTTATAATAGGCTGTAATTCGTAAGTTGTAATTGGTAAACTCTTTTACAGTTGTACATGAGTTGCATACATGTAAGTTTTACGGTGTTTGGTTAGTAATATAAAGTTGTAAGTAGGAAAGTGTATTGTGTTTTACGGTGTTTGGTTGTTGTAATGTGCAAGTCGTAAGTGAAAAAATTGACCACAAAATTAACTATTTGGTGATTTAAAAAATTTAAATATTGCAAATAAATACTAAAAATACTAAATATTAGAAAATAAATATTAATATAAAAAATACAAATTTGCATGACCACAAAATTAACTGTAAGTGAGTTGTAAGTGAGTGGTAACTGAGTTGGAAGTGAGTGGTAGTTGGGTTGCGTGAGTCATTTACGAATTACGACCTTTTACGCAAAACAAACAGCCCTTATGAAGGGGTTATTGCTAGTCTCAAGATGGAAGTAACACTCGGAGTTACCGGGCTCAAAGTTCGATGCGACTCACTACTGGTAGTGAGACAAGTCAACGGAGAGCATGCAGCCAAAGACAATCGGATGGCATCATACTTAAAAGTCATCCTCAGCTTGAAGTCCAAGTTCCCTCGCCATGACTTCAAACAAGTCCCTCGGTCGAAAAACAACCATGCTGACTCCATAGCCAACCTTGCATCTGCTGTGGAATATCAACTCCGGAGGGAGATCCTTGTCGAACACATTATGAAGCCCAACATTCAGCGAACTAGAGACGAGGTGCTCTGCTTGGATACCTCTTTAGGATGGGGAGACCCCATCATGACCTATCTGAAGAATGGGGTGTTGCCCGACGACAGAGCTGAAGCGCAAAAGCTCCAACACTTAGCCACAAGGTACATTCTTGTGGGGGACGTCATGTACAAGAATTCCTACTCCAAGTTCCACTCCGACCCTTACTTAAGGTGTCTCGAACTGGACAAAGCCAGGATGGTGATGCGAAGATTCATGCTAGCGATTGTGGGAACCACGCAGGAAGCCGATCCCTCGCCCACAAAACCATCAATCAGGGGTACTACTAGCCGAAGATGTTCAGTGATGCCAAGAAATACGTGAAGAGATGCCCACAATGCCAGAGATTTGCTCCTTGCTCAAATAAGCCAAGCATGGACCTCTGCACACTAGGAGTCACTGGCCCTTCATGCAATGGGGGCTCGACGTAGTGGACCCACTTCCCCGAGGACTAATTACTTCACCAAGTGGATTGAAGTTGTGCATCTCTCCAAAGTCACAGAACAACAGGTGTTCAAATTCCTATAGCAGAACACTGTGTGTCGCTTCAGCCTCATGCATGTTATCTCTGATAACGTGACAAACTTCACCAGCAAAGTGGTAGCCACCTTCTGCGCCAAATACAAGATCGCTAATCGGTTCTCTACACCATATTATGCACAGGGCAAGGTCAAATGGAGATAACCAATCGCACCATCCTTGACAGTCAAAAGCCTCGGCAAAGCAAAAGGGAAATGGGTTGAGAAGCTACCGAGAGTGTGCTCTGGACATATCGAGTCACGAAACGCATCCCCGCGGGTGAGACTCCGTTCTCGCTAGCCTATAGAACGGAGGTCATCATCCCAGTCGATGTTTGCATGCCAACACTGTGCACGAAAAAGGTCGAATGAAATCAAAACGCTGCTCAACTCCGATTAGCGCAGGATCAATCCGAAGAGAGGCAGAGACAGGCCACAATCCGAATCACAGTCTACCAACAACAAATCAAGGTTGCACACCACAAGAAGGTGAAGACTCGTGAATTTCAGATTGGTGATCGGGTCCTGAAACATGTTATACGGAGTATTGAGGAGAGAAATGTGAGAAAGCTCAGAGCAAACTGGGAAAGGCCTTACACCGTGGTTGCCAAGGGTGGCAAAGGTTCCTACACCCTAGCCGACCAAGACAGGAAGAAACTTGGAAAGCAATGGAATTCTTTTCCTCTTAAGCAGTATTATATGTAAACAATCAATTATTTCAATGAAAAGAATCACCATTACAAACCATTTCTCTACTCTGAACATGATTATCTGTGATGACTCGCTCTGATAGCCTATACTGGGTCCAACCTTAGCGTCACGAGATCGTCCTAACCCCTGTTTTAAATATTGGCCGAGTCGGTCGAGATATCGTCCGATATCTCCTTTTTTGCTTGCTGCCGATACGATATGGAGAAATCGTTCGACATATCGTTTGCAGCAAAAAACGGCCGATATTTGAAATATTGGCCGATAAATCGCCCGATATTGGCCAATAAATCGCCCGATATGAAATAACTTATTTATTGCATGACTGCGTGAAAATGTACCTTATTTTTACCGTCTTTGCAAGCATATTACATCATTTTTATTAGGTATATGATATCTATGACTCTAAACCAACTTTTAGTTATCAATATTTCATTATATATAGTGTCTGATATGAACGCCCGATATGCGCGTGTATCCCCGATATCTCCCCCGATATCCGATATCCGATATGAAAAAACCCCATCCGATACGATCTCGATATCCGATATTTAAAACCTTGGTCCTAACGGCTCTCTTACAGCCTAAATCGGGCCCTCGCACTGACGGTTAAAGCCTACACAAAGACTCCTGAAAGACGAAAATCGTCCTGACAGCTCTCTTATAGCCTACATCGGGACCGCACCCTGATGGTTAAAGCCTATACATAGACTCTCTTGAAAGACGGAGATCGTCCTGACGGCTCTCTTACAGCCTATATCGGGTCCATATCGTGACAGCTAAAGTCTAAACAGATACTCTCTTGAAAAATGAAGATCGTCCTGACGGCTCTCTTGCAGCCTACATCGGGTCAGCACCCTGACGACTAAAGCCTACACGAAGACTCTCCTGAAAGACGGAGATCATTTTGATGGCTCTCTTAGAGCCTATATCGGGTCCACATCCTGACCGCTAAAGCCTACGCAGAGACTCTCCTTAAAGACGAAGATCGTCCTGACGGCTCTCTTACAGCCTATATCGGGTCCGCACCCTGACAGCTAAAGCCTACACGAAAACTCTCCTGAAAGACGAAATTGTTCTAACGGCTCTCTTACACTATATTGGCATGGTAAGTCACGGTCTCGGCCGCTGACTCGGCGGGCACTGAGACGGATCGGTCGCGGTGTCTCGGATCGGTCTCAAGTGATACACGAGCACTGAGACGGATCGGTCGCGGCGTCTCGGATCGGTCTCGGGCGATACACGCAAAACGCTACATAAAAAGCTCAAAAAATCCTGAAAAGATCACGACAAATCTTTAAAAAAATGTAGACATCAATTTTCATGTATCACATGTCCAAATCATGTCACATAGCACAATAAACATAAAGAGTATAATAAACGTGTCTCGACAGAATGCTTGTTAGAGATGTTCTATGGGGGTAAGTTAATTTTGTGTTTATGCTCTTCATATGCCATCTTTGACTTAGTATTGAAATGCTATGATTATTTTTCAGTGAGTTGATCTTTCTGTTTGTGATGCTTGTAGGACGTTCATCTCCTCATGCAAGAGGCTGAGGATCTGAAACAAGAGGATTGGGTTCAAATCAGTGACACAAAGATTTGGATCTCTCAACTTGATTAGCTCATCATTATCCAACAAATAAAGAAACTAAAGATAAAATAATACAGGGATTTGGGAGCAAAAGGAGATGTGAAAGCTGAATGTGACACTTGTGTATACTGTCTTACATGTTTTGACACTTATTTATAATGGAAACGATCTCTGTGCATCAGCGGCAATATCTTCCCCATGTTCAGAAGACAACTCTGAGTGGTCTGCAGCCCGAGCCACATCAGCAATCAGAAGCATCATAATAGTGTCCCTTGCCGGAGATGATTGCGAAGCAATGAAAGAGGCATCGGAAGATGTACCACCAACCTGGGCTTCCGAGAAGTGTTCAATTAGAGGCTCCTCTAGTTGCTCAAAGGCACGAGAGATGTCCGACCCTCTATGTCCCCGCTAAGCATCAAGAGCCACCTTCCCCGGGACCAGTCCCTTTTTTCAAAGCAGAGCCTTTTTCAACTTCTGCTTCTTTCTCACCTCATTGGATCCATAAGCCAGACCCTAAGATTCCTACGGATTACGAGTACGAGTAAAAAGGATACAAAAAGGTTAGGAGCACAATTGATGCTTACCTCTAGAGGGCCCTGTGTCGGGGGATCCGACTCTGATCTCTTCCTTTTTGGCAGGTTGGCCCAAGCAAGCGACTTCTTCGCCCTCATTCTCGTCTTCCGGGACGCCGCAACTAGAGCTTGATCCTCTTCTTCAAGCAGAGCCTCATCTTCACCAGACTTTCTCCTGGCGACGCCAGAGGTCGGCCCTGCTGCATCTTTAGCAGAGGGTTTATCCTCAGGGCAACGGGAGGCATGCCGGGGCTATTCGGGCCTAACAGCCAACTCCGATTACGCGGATTCTGCTGAAACTAACTCGTTGCCTTGGATAGTCGCGCCTGAACCCCAAGCTCTCAGAACACTCCTACAGTCACTTTCCTCTACGGCTTCCAAAAGTCCAGATATCCGAATGACGGTGAAGTTCCATCCGTGATCACTATCTGGAAGGTTAACAATTAATTTCGGTAGACCTCCCTGTGCAATGAAGGAACAAGCCCTGGATGGGAGCCTTCACATCGAATAGCAGGTAGCAAAATTCGCAAGACCATATGAATCAGAGGCGAAGTCCACACAAAGAGCTTCAAACCTTAGAATCATTCACCACGCGCCTGAAGTCAACTGGGTAGGAGCAACATCATGTAGGCCAACACCTGGGGACAAAGCCGGTGAGGGGAAGATGCACCCTTAATGCCAACACTTGGGGATGAAAGTACACACCTCCCTCAGGGGAAGGAACCCTGACATTCGTATCAGGGGGACACCACTCCACAACAATGCCGGCAGGCAAAGGGTCGTCATACTTTTTCAGATAGTCGACCACTTCTTGGCTGTGGAGGACAGTCATTAAAAAATCAAAGTCCATCGTTTCTCTCGTTCTGAAGTGAGACCTCTTCCTCTTCTCTTCAATAGCAAGAGATTTCTTTTGACTTGCCATTTCTTAGATACCATCAAGTGAAAGTCGGAAGACGAAGACTAACTCGCAAATTTGGTGGCAAAGGAGAAAGGAAATTGGGAATTTTGAAAATTGGGGGGTTTCAAAGGAGAAATCCCCACAAAAGAGGATGATGGCATCACAATGATGACCCCGGGTTTGAATCGAGGCATGGCGGTGTCCCCTCAATTCGAATCGAACTGTCGCACATATCCCAACAAACCCTGGAAGTCTAAGCAACGGTTATCTGCTCAGCATGCATGCCGATCAGGCGCGTGATGTGACAGACCGCCATTCGGTGCAATGGTTGCATTAAAGGATCTAAATCTAAAGCGACACATTGATTACCTTTTTCACTGCCTACAAGACGACAAAATCAATCCGAAAAAAAGAATCAAGTCAGTTACGCTTCCTCGCCTTTCTGATCATGGTTCAAAGTCTCGGTCTCGGCCGCCGACTCGGCCGGCACCGAGACGGATCGGTCTCGGCGACTCGGATCGGACTCGGGCGATACGCAAAAAACGCTACATAGAGCGCCAAAAAAATTATGAAAAAATCATGACAAATCATAAAAAAATGTAAACATCCAAATTCATGCATCACATATTCAAAACATATCACCTAACACTCAAAACATAACGTGAAAGCATAAATACAAGCGTCGTCGGTAGAAAAATATCAAAATACATGCATAATATAGTAAATTGCACAAAATAATTCATAAGTACCTGCTAATATAGTCATTTCCACATTGAATACGAGGAGGCTCCAAATCATCATTATCATCTGGCCCGCGATAAGTATAGAAACCAGGCATATAGTTTCCATAAGGATAATGATATGTAGGCTGAGATGATTGGCCAGAGGATCCACTATCAGAGTAATATGGCGGTAGGGGTTGTGCAATATCAGCTCCATGGTGATAATACCCAAAACCTCGATAATCAGTGCTGCTAGTAGAGTATTCACCAGTGCTAGAATAATCAGTGCCAGAATATTGGCCAGATGTCAAATCCAACCCCTGTAAATGGCCTTCAAGACTATGATGACCATGTGAGTAGTTATCATGTCCACTCGAATAATCATCGCTAGAACTGAATTCGACCAACCGATCCAAATGCCTACGCTGCTGTGAAATCCCCGCCCGGCCTCCATGATCTGTATCTTGTGTGGCATAATATTGTGAATCCCATGTTAAAGCATCATCTCGTTGGCTTCCACCAACACCATGAGTCTCTTCAACATTACCACCATCACCACCATCACTGCCGCCATCACCCTCACCACCATCACCCTCTCCACCATCATCGCCACCACCATCACCGCTGTCATCATCACCGCCATCACCATCATCACCGCCACTTTCGTCAGTATGACGAATACCTTCATCTAACCAACCTAAGTCATCTGGTGGTAACATCGGCTGTTCTCCCTCACGAATCCACTCATCCAAAATATCATCATCATTGAAAATATTGTTCAGATCAATTGGGTTGTAATAATCATCAGTGTCGCTTTTGCATGTCAAGTTTCTTACTCGCAACCGCATATTGTAATGCACATATACTAGTTTATGCAACTTTTTCATTGCCAACCGGTTGCGCAGTTTTGTATGAATTAGCGACCACGTACTCCAATTTCTTTCACAACCCGATGAAGAACATGTTTGGCTTAAGACTTTGATGGCAATTTTCTGCAGATTGGGAGCTTCTTCGCCATAATTAATCCACCAATCAGCTGGAAGATATTGTTGCACTGCTCTTCTAGTTAGTGAGCTTCCAAATTCTCCAACTCCATCCACAAATAATTTTATCTGTGAGAATACACATCACAAGTGTTAATATTTGCATAACATTATATCGATGAAATAAATAAATTATTATTACCTCATTAATAGCTCTTGCTTGTTTAGTCAAATCTGGCTCCAATCTTTTAATGACCTCCTTTAATCCATATCTCACTTCTGGATGTGTAGAAAAGTTTTTTGAATATTGGAGTGCTGGATTTAAAAAATATGCTGCAATAATGTAAGCAAACGATTGTTATGATATGACAGTTTCAATTTCTAGTCAACAAATATGATTTCTAGGCAAATGAATTACCAGCAGCATGCAAGTGTCTATGCAATTGTCCCTCCATCTTCTATCAATGATGTCCCAGTACTTCTTCCAGTTCTTATTTGAGGCCTTTATAGCCAATTTTGCTCTATCCATAGCTTCATATATAATAGATAGTGTAGGTTTCTTGTCCTGGTCCACTATCTTCAAGACTCTAACAAGAGGATCCATAATGTTTTGGACCTCTCTTGCCTTCTTCCAAAACCGGTCAGTCAGAATGAGATTAGCAACCTTATCTCGCACACTTCTTCTACTCCTTTCCTTGTTGAATTCACGCCATTCTGTAGTCGTGCACATTCTTTTCAAATCTTGCTCATAGCGAATAAGGCTTTCAATAGAAATAAACTCGGTGGCAAACCGTGTTATACCTGGTCTCAACAAATCTCTATCTTTGGTGTATAGCTTCATTAAATTCACCACTTTGAGGCTATTGTAAATGAATGATGTGATCACCTTAGCATCATCCAATGTCTCCTTGACTGATTTCAAAGAGCCAATATCTTCAAGCATCAAATCAATGCAATGTGCTGCACAGGGAGACCAAAACAAATGTTTTCTCTTCTCCATCAACATGTGACCAGCTGCTTTGAAACTTGCCTCATTATCTGTGACAACCTGCACGATATTTTCTTCGCCAACTTCATCAACAACTTTATCCATTAGCGAGAATATATACTCAGCAGTCTTCGAGATATTAGTGTATCAACAGAAGTATGGTAGATCATGCTTCTATCACAATAAATCATGAAATTAACAATAGGCTTTCTATTATGAGAACTCCATCCATCACACATGATCGTGCACCATACTGCGGCCATTTTGTTTTTATTGAAGCAATATATACTCCAATTTCTTTCACTTCCTCCTCTAAATAGAGATTGCCAATCTGGTACCCTGTAGGGCCTTTTACACATGGACCTGCCTCCGCAATAGTATTAATCATGGCTTGGTAGTAAGGACCACTATCAGCTGCATTGAATGGTATTGCATTGTAGTGAAAGAACTTCGCCACGGATTTCCCAACTTTTTTCATATTCTCAGTTGAGAACATGCTTTTGATTGATTTCTGTTTTGTTGGGAACATGTAAGGATCAATACCACGAGCTGGAATTTCAGCTTCTCTCATAGTCATACTCCGACGCAATCCACGGTTACTCCCTGATCCTGAAGGCTGTGAACTACTGCCACCAATATCAACTCCTTCTGCCGATCTCCAAGCCATTTCACGACTTTCTTTCATGGCTTGTTTCAGTTGTCTTCTTTCAACTCCTTCTAAACCACCAACTTCTTCAATTTCATTATCAGAATCTTCTTCGGTCACCTCATAGAAATCTTCCTCACTTAAAGATCTCATAAGTCGGTCTTTTTTAGATTTAATGGCCGCTCTTCTTTGCTACCTTCAGAAAGATGTCGTCTCATTATTTGAGATATCTCTTTTGATACTCGCAAGCATCCTTCCACCTGACCGGGTACATGTGCTATATGCTGCTTCAATCTAGTGATACCACCATGGACTTGTTTCCCACAATAATTGCACTTCACAAGTTTTCTACTTCCACCAACAGGGGTACCATGTTCCCATCCAATATCGCGTTGCTTTGGAGCCATACTGAAATTTAAAAAAAATTATCTGTTAAATTAAATTAAAACTAAAATTAACTAAATTAAAAAACATTAATTAAACTCAATTAAATGAAACTACAATAAATTAAACTAAACTAGTTTATACTAGATTAAGCAACACTAACTTAATTACCTAACTTTAATAAAATAATTAAATTACCTAATTTAATTACAAAACTTTATTAAATTAAATAAACCTAAATTAAGTTAACTAAACTAATTTAAATTAAATTAAATTCAATTAAATGAAACTATATTAAATTAAGCTAAACTAATTTATACTAGATTAACCTACAATAACTTAATTACCTAACTTCAATAAAATTATTAAATTACCTAACTTAATTACAAAACTTTATTAGATTAATTAACCTAAATTAAGTTAAATTAACTTTACCTAAACTAACCTAAATTAAATGACATTAAATGCAAATTAATTAGAGAGAGAGAGGAACAGAGAGAGGGAGAGAGACGGAGACAGAGGAGAGAGAGAGGAACACAGTGGAGGAGAGAGAGAGAGACAGAGGGAGAGACAGAGAGAGACTGACAGGGAGAGGGAGAGATACAGAGAGAGAGAGAGTGCGACAGAGAGAGAGAGAGATACAGAGTGATAGAGAGAGAGAGAGTGCGACAGAGAGAGAGAGATACAGAGTGAGAGAGAGAGATACAGAGAGAGAGTGCGACAGAGAGAGAGAGATACAGAGTGAGAGAGAGAGAGTGCGACAGAGAGAGAGAGAGAGATACAGAGTGAGAGAGAGTGCGACAGAGAGAGAGAGATACAGAGTGAGAGAGAGAGAGAGAGTGCGACAGAGAGAGAGAGAGAGATACAGAGTGAGAGAGAGTGCGATAGAGAGAGAGAGAGATACAGAGTGAGAGAGAGAGAGTGCGACAGAGAGAGAGAGAGAGATACAGAGTGAGAGAGAGTGCGACAGAGAGAGAGAGAGATACAGAGTGAGAGAGAGAGAGAGTGCGACAGAGAGAGAGAGAGATACAGAGTGAGAGAGAGAGTCCGAGAGAGAGAGATACAGAGGGAGAGGGGGAGAGAGAGTCCGACAGAGAGCGAGAGAGAGAGAGACAGAGAGAGAGAGAGAGAGCGCGCGCCGCTGCGGAGAGAGAGAGCCGGGAGAGAGAGAGAGAGAGCGCGCCGCTGCAGGCCAGAGAGAGCGCGCGCCGCTGCGGCCTGCGGGGGAGAGAGAGAGAAAGAGAGGGAGAGAGGCACAGAGGGATGGAGAGAGAGAGACTGAGAGGGAGAGAGGGGAGGAGTTACCTGCGACGGCGACGGCGACGGCGACGGCGACGAGGTCGGACGGCGAGGGCCGGAGGGCGTCGCGGGGGAGACGGCGAGCGCGAGAGAGAGAGAGAGAGATCAGATCTGATCTCTCTCTCTCTCCCCGAGCGGATTTAAAGGGGAAGTCACGGGTGGCCGAGTCGACCCGGATCGGGTCCGACTCGGACCCGACTCGGGCGACTCGGCCGAGTCTATCACAACTCGGCCGAGTCGCCCGAGTCGGGTCCGAGTCGGACCGGATCCGGGTCGACTCGGCGATCCACGCGTGACTCGGGCCTCCGAGTCATACGGAGGCCACCGAGTCGGATACGACTCGGCCGAGTCGTATCCGACTCGGCCGATCCTTTGAACTCTGTTTCTGATCGAAGATTCCAGGCATGGCAGGAAGAAAGCAGGGGGCATCTACAGTAGTCAGATTTTGACCCTTGTCTAGATCACGACGTGTGTCCTGCTACCTAATCGACTCATGAGCCTAACGTACCAATAGGCCCAGTATGGGCCCAAAGAGAGCCTCGAGACTTGTTCCGAGCCCGCAACAAATCACGAGCCACCTATCCGGATCCTCGGCTCTGTCCCCCTCTCGGGACCACATTGATCTGGAACCATCAATCCGGATGCTCAATTCGGATGAAGCTGTTCCGCTAGTCAGGGGGCTAAGCTTCCAATACGAAGACCTTCCGCGAAGACCAATTTAGCGACACATTCCCCGCGATTCGCGGATTCAGTTATGCCGCCAAATCATCCCCACGTTCAAAATGTTACAACACCCCTACATTAATGAGGGATGTTATGAATAGTGGTGGATATCGTTGTATGGCAATCCCAACAATCAAGCGACACGATTCAAGCGATTACGAGGAAATCATAATGTAAAAATCTTGCAGTTATAGAGATCCAAAATATATGTGCTCTCGATGACAGCTTGGGAAGGCATAAAAACACCTCCATCTCTACCAAGAAAAGGTTAGCTTCTAATTACCACACAAAAAACACCATTCACAAGTATTCTCTGCTTTTTTCAAATAAGGATACTTATTCTCACGCCAGAGGGGTCTTCGTCCGGTGCCACATCGGTGCTACTGATCTGAAAAGTGTTCTTTTTTGTGTTTTGGCAAGATCAATCGGGAGCGTCCAATCGTCTGTGTTAGAAAATCCCCACTAAATACTATTATTATTATTATACTACCCAATGTCCTAAAAAGCGGTTTCAGTACACGCACGGTTCGGGAGAGCATAATGTTTAAACGGTAATTAAACAGATTACATGTTTTATTATTATTTTAATATATAATAATATTATAATACTTAAAACATACAAATATGAATTTTATAAACTCTCAAACAAAACCATAAAAGATATAACAAATATAACTTGAAAAAATAAATTGCTAGTACTGAGAGAAATTTAAAAAGTAATAATGTCAATCAGTTCAAAGTACATCAATGTACCTCCATTTAGAAAAGTAATAATGAAATTCGAACCCATTGATAAAATGATTGAATAACTTTTAAACGGAGGCTAATTAATCACTGATTAGACGCTTAATCGTCGCTTAAGCAAATTAATCGCCTGGCCGAGTAATCCGACCGCTTTCTTCAAGTACTGTTCGGTTTCAGGCCGAAAACATTTAAGCGGCCAATTAATTGTTTTTAGTACTTTTTTTTTAGAACAATGATACTACCAAATCTGACTTATTATTGTTCTCCTAGTTGCAGAAGCTACCATCAAGGTTTACTGTTGTAACGAATATTCAATAGTTTCGTTTTTAGTACCAATATTACAAGGTTAGTATCGCACCTGGTACCTAAAACTCAATATGGTGTTGCCGAGTATATATATCAAAATCGAACGATACTTGAAACTGTGCTATATACTGAGCCCAACAAATATAAATAATTATTCATGACTTGGATTAATAAAAAAAATATCTTATGCTGATAGTCGATAGATAATCTTCATCCAATCATCTCATTGGTAAGTTATCATCCTGGTATCCTAAAGAGTATTAAATATCATATCCATTATTGGTAGACAGATCAGAAAATACAATATTTCACAGAAGGAATAAGATGATCTTTGCTTCACAAAACCAAAAGAGTTCATGTTCTAAGCAACCCATTGTGTAACTACATGAATCCCGTGTTTATGCCATTCTAAAGCAAAGATCACAAAATAGCAAATTTCACTTCAAGGCACAGTACCTACAACAGAAATCAGTTGCAAAATGTAAATTGTTCAAGCTTAAGCAACAGAACTTTAACATGACCATTAGAACAAAACTCTTCAGCCTATCAACTAGTAGCTAGTTCTATTTATAATCAAAGTATTCTTCTAATAATAAATAATTTCACCGCTTATTGCAGACTATTTGACTGCTGAATGATCCAATGTAATAATCCATTAACTAGTAAATTCTATCTGGAATTTCACTGAAAAATTTATCACAATTTTTTGAGGTTTCAAATGGGTGCAAATAAAGATACCCCTAGAGCCCAAAATCCACAACATCATACAGCTACCCAAGCTATGATCAAATTTAGGCAATTTCCACATTTCATTTACAATGTGAAACCTCCTAGTGAAATATATCTAAGGAGTCATTATCTTTAAATGGCACACGCATCTAACTCCAGAATTAACAATAGCAGCAGAACCAATGTGGTATCGCATAGTCAAACCTTTCTTCTATAACCTACTGAGGAATTTTTAATCTCTCAACCAAAATGGATCTTGCCCATATCCATATATAGACAAATTGTGCATTCTTAAAAAACCAGCTGAATATTCTCTAATAACAGCATCGTCAAAAGACTAAAACAATAGAGGAAAACTAATCAACTATAGAACTCATCTAAACCAACACCAAACCATACAGAATATGTTGTTTTATAATCTAATTTGGGATGATTACATGTTAGACATAGAAAATTATTTTGCTAACCAGTATCGCAAGCATATGGGCAACGAGCAATGAGACGATGACAATAGATCATATCCCAAACAACTCGAAGTCCCATGCAAACTAAAGCCCCTTTTAGAAAACTAAATTACTACAGAAACCTGTAGCACAAGCATAAAGACAAAGACCAATGACAATAAATAATATTCTGAAAATTTTGAAGTTACAGATACATTAAAGCTTTTTAGGGAGCGCATACCAATAGCTTAAATATTGATATTTATGCCAAGCATATTAGTCCAATTCCAATACATTACTGGTACAGACATGTAATTCCTTTCCAATTTTTTATACTAAAAGTTCATATCATATATGCTTTCCATCTTACTATTTTTTATACCTATTAAAGTTCCGATTACACACCTAATCAGTTAATGTTTTGGCTTCTATATCAAATGGTTTAGTCATTAGTAACCAAAAGTAGAACAGAATTATTAGATAAATAAGGACCCAAGTATGCTTTGAAATACACCCATGATTATATATTCTAGTAATTTGAAGACAGAAGGAACACATTTGTTTACTCCAATTTGAAAGAACCTTGTAAGCAACTCTTTTCTCTTGTCTCTTTCTTTATATCTATGAATTAGAGACAAGCAATATTTGGGATAAAACTGTTGTTAGTGTTATTGAATTTTTTTTCAAATCAATCATAACAAATGAGTTTATAGTATTAACTATAATGATTACATAAGAAACACAAGGGTTCCTGATTTCAATTAGAAATGGGACACCAACCTGTAAGAGGTCCTCAGCAGATGCTGAAGAATGCAGCTTCACACCCCAAGTTTTCCGATAACCATCCGTCCAGAATGGTTGAAGAGCTTCTGCAGGAATTGAGGCCTGCAAAGAGCAAAGTTTACATCATTTATCATCAAAGAAATAGAGAATTATACACCGCATAGCATGAACAGCAACTAATTCCACACCTCCATTAAGGATAATTGTGCCTTGAGCAATGGATTCCAATGGGGGGCAAAGAATCCGACACTTCATATATCCAATCAGGATCCATTTTTTGCTTCTCTTCACAACGTGACACATGTTCTGAAAATTTTGCATCAATATTATACATGGGCTTGAATGTCTTGTGGCAGGAAGGACAATGCCTCTCTTCCATAAGGTAACAGTGGTAGCATAAGGAACAAGTTTGGAGAAGCTCTGAACATCTTCTCTTTCCAAATTTCACGGCACATAATATAGAAGGATTATAGCATTCTTTCCACATCCATTTAAGCAAGACTTTGTATCTTCTGAAACAGCATTTCTCTCCATCTCATTCCTCCCAAATTCAACTTTGAAAGATGCTGAACCCTCTACTGAATCAGAAGAAAGACCACAAAGCGTACTGCTGGGACTGTCCATTCCTGTGGGGCAATCTGGACTTGATGTCATATCAGATGTCCCTGTTTCTGTTTGACAAAACATCTGTCCGGCTTTACTGAGTTACCATGCATTTTATTCCTTCTGACAGATTCTTTGAAAGCTGACTCAATTTTTTGCAGCATAGAATGCAAATGTGATTCTCTAGCTCCACGTGTATCTAGAGCAGATAGAAGAGCATCGAATGCCTGCATGATTATTAAATTTTACTCAAACACAACAAAAATAAGCCTCAATTACAATTATCTTCCATTCATAAGCCATAAATGAAAAAAGAAACCCAAATAATAAATGGTAAATTAAATTTCATAAATCTTAAAAACCGGTCTAGCAGTTGTATCTTTATTACCTTATAAGCAGCATATTCACTTTAAACACATGTAGATATTGAATTCAAGATTTGATTAAAATCTCTAGTGTTCGCGCAGGGGGGGGGGGGGGGGGGGGGGGGGGTGGGACAAGAGAAATATGCCAATACCACATATGTCTAATGTTTAGCACCTCCTAATTCTAGTTATGACTCGGACAGTACCTCAACATAAATTAGTATTATTAGACTTTAATCATTTAACTGTAGATCGATATATGCTAAAAGGAATGCTTCAAACATACTACATGTGAAGCAACTGTCAAAGGAAAGTAGAGGCTTTCTATTGGAAGATTTATTAACCCAAATGAAGAGAATTAACAAACTGAGTTTAAACCAACCAAAACAAATTGGCTTATCAGTATTCAAGCCCGTGTATCTAAAGCATAGAAAGTAACTCAATTTTTGCAGCATAGAATGCAAATGTGATTCTCGAGTTCCACAAGTATCTAGATCAGATAGAAGAGCATCAAAAGCCTGCATGATGAATAAACTTTTCTCAAACACAACACAAGTAAGCCTTAATTACGATTATCTTCCATTCATAAGCCATAATTTAAAAAAAGAAACCCAAAATAATAAATGGTAAATTATATTTATTAAATCTTAAAAGCGGTCTAGCGGTTGCATCTTTATTACCTTATAAGCAGCATATTCACTTTAAACACATGTAAATTGACTTCGAGACTCGATTAAAATCTCTAGCGTTCAAGGGGGGGAAATAAGAGAAATATAACAATATCACATGTCTAACGTTTAGCACCTCCTAATTCTAGTTATGACTCGGACAGTACCTCGACATAAATTAGTATTATTAGACTTTAATCATTTACCTGTAGATTGATATATGCTAAAAGGAATGCTTCAAACATACTACATGTGAAGCAACTGTCAAAGGAAAGTAAAGGCTTTCTATCGAAGATTTATTAACCCAAATGAAGAGAATTAACAAACTGAGTTTAAACCAACCAAAACAAACTGGCTTATCAGTATTCAAGCCAGTGTAAAGTGGGCTCTACATAAACCTGGGGGCTTAGTAATACAGGTGTATTAGCGAAGCGAAAATATCACTATATCAACTTCCAAATTTGAACTTACAGTAACCTTTAACAGCAAAGATAAGCACCATTTGCTAAACAATTAAAATATCAGATTGTACTTCCAGCGAAATAGCATGTATGGATGTAAATGTCAGTACATACGTTATATACACATAATACTTGAGATTCTCCAAGTCAATATGCAGGCAATCAAACTATTTAGGCTTCATTAACATAAATTAATGAATGGGATACCTCCTCTGTGTCAATGAGCCTCCACACGCCATCTTTTGATTCAAAAAAGATTCTGCCAGAACCTGCCTCATTAGGAGACGCGGATGTGGAAAATATCCAGTATCTATTACGCCTGCGGTCTTGACCTAAGGGTAAAGACCTATATTCATAATGTTGCTCTGCTTTGTGGCCAATGTATGATTTTAACTGTGAGCGTGATTTTTCCACAGCATAACCATACTGCTGAGCTGGAACAGAGTCTGGATTTGTGGAGAATTCTTGCCCTAATAAATTCCTGTCAGCAGAGGTATTAACATTACTGTGACACTGTGAGTCAAGAAATTGGTCACTGCTTACAGAGGCAGGATTCCCATCACTATCCTTGGCATTAATGATTTCCGGTGGGGTCTGACTTCCTTCTACAATGTTAGATTGGGAGGCCTCAGCCTTGGGGCCATAAAGGAAGAGTATAGTGCTTTGCTCATATATTCTTCTTTGAAACGCCTTTTATCCAGTTGTGCTTCTGCCCACATTTGTTTCTTCAGAGCATTTGCTGCTTCCAGGCGTTCCTGCAAGACCCAAATTCAAATGAATATCATAGAAGAAGGAACTAAAAAAAAAGCATGAAGTGAACTAAGAAATTTCCTACCTCCAAAATAACTCGTATGGAGTTTCCTTCAATAGCCACGCCAATCAAAGCAACAAGGGCATTAAGACGCTCCTCGACAGTCAGATCAGAATAATCACCTTCGATCAGACCTTGGACCCATGGCTCACCAGAGTTGCTTTCATCAATATCCGTGTCCTTGACATCAGCATTAATGGTTGCTTGACAGTTGGGACTGATGCCTATTGACTGGGGTGCATCCAAACACACTCGTCAAGTTATAGCTTCCTGCTGGTCGTGCAGACAAACTGTTGCCTGCATTGCTCTGTGGTGTTAACCCAACCTCATCAATCTCAAAATTTTCATTTTCTAATGAATCCAATGCTCTAGAATCTGTTAACTCCGTTGAACTGAGTATATTCGTATTCAACTTAGCCTCAGCACTTGTATCATCAACTTCAGGATCAACAGCCGCATCACATTCAGAATCTTCATCTCTTTCAGCATCATCTGCATCATCTGCATACTTTTCAGCTTCTTCAGAGTCTGAAGTCCATTTTGAAATACCTGATTTTTTCCCGTGCAGCTGATAATATAGCATCAGCATCAGCAGGATCTTTTCTGAAAGGAGATCGGACACAATATGTCGAAGGAGCCGTTCTTTCAAAAAGTTTTGTGTCCCTGGACAATGCTGCAGCAATAGATGCTTCAGGTGTCTTGCTCGTCGTGAGGTCTCTTAATCCATATTTCTAAAAAGATAAAGAAAAATGTCAGGCAAGATCCAAGGTGAAAAGCAGATGCTACCTATAGCAGGTGGTACCTGAATCTTCTCAGCAACTTCTAAGATTGTCAGTCCTTTGTTTCCTTCCAGAGAAAGAACATGAAATGCAGCAAACTTGACCGTTCCAGGAGTTAACCGATGTCGTGATCTACGTCCATGTGAGTGCCCCTTTTCATGCATTAGAGCAACTGCATTTTCAGCTGCCGCACCATTTCGTAAAGTAGAAATTACATCCTCACCTTCATTACCCTACACAATGATGGGCATTTATTACCTCATAGTGATAAAGTTGAACTGTCAAAGCCCTAAAATTGGAAGTCAACTGAAAACTAAATAGGTTCTTTTTTAGTAAAATAGCACTATACATAAGCTATCACGTACAACAAAATAAGCAACCAGTTAGCCTAGCACATTTATGAAGCTAGTGAGTTATGTGAATTTAAAAGAGGCAGAAACTGTAAAATGTTGGTACCACATTTTAGATGTGCTTAAATCATGCAGCAACATAGGAAAACCAGAACAAGTTACAGCTAAGCACAATGAAAGAGCAGATTCAATTGTTATACATAATATAAAGACAAACCTTTTTTAACATTGATCACTAACTTCACAAAAACATTCCAAACATCAGTTCCAAACGTAAGTGTCATGAAAGTATAAGATGGATTCTTAAAACAATGGTTTACCTTGCACACAGAAATATTCAAAAATGGACAAGGAAGAATACTAAACAACCAAGAGACTTAGTTTTGAACATGAGAAGGAAACTTATCTCAAAAGGACAGCAAATAAGGTAACTGCAAAGATAAATTTAAGCATCATGGATTTGTGCAGTGCAAAATTATGTTCAAAAAAACAATCTAAGTTACATATCTAGGTAACAGCCCCCCTTAGATTTATAGTACTTATCGCTTAATAGAAGCTAGTCTGATATCCTTTACACATTTTCCTTATTTATTCTAATAGTTTAATTATTGAAGTGGAGAAGGAAGATATATTGTTATGATCAGGAGGGCATAGCCATCAAAAATACACAAAAAGAATTACCTAAATCAGATTAATTCCTAAATAGAACAATGCAAGATCTAGAAAACAATATGATATACCTCACTGTCATCACGTAGATAAGGGTGTTCGATGGTTCTTTTCTTCAACTGAGGTCCAAAGCCAGCTGATAGAGCAAACTGTCGTAATATCTCAGGCCATGTCAAGTAATTCAAGTGGCGTTGCCAACTGCGAATATCAAACCCCATCCATATGCCTACAAAAAAAATACACACTTGATAAATATATACGGAGCCAAAAGAAATTATATGCGATTAAAGAAGGGTGCAAGTGTAGTGGAAAAGGACGCACCCCTTCAACTATTTGTGGATGACCACCTCCAGGATTAGCAGCACTATTTTGATTAGACCCTGATGCAATAGCAGGAGTCCTTGCAACATCCTCTATATCCTTGATGATAGACTTCAGCAAAGCAACATGTATCTCTCCAACAATTTTGAATCCTGCAAGGATACGAGGCAAAATCAATATGAAGCAACTAGGGACACAAAGAGCAGAGAGCAACCATGTGAAGATGAAAGCATGGTCAAGCGTGGATTATGATTGATACTCAAGGTTCACCTGTAATCTATATATATAATTTAATACCTACATACATATTGAAATGTGTAATTCCATTTGAGGTAATTTTGTATACCCAAGTTGATAAAGAACAGAAAGCCTTCAAAGTGGTAAATATCGCTAACGAGAAGAACAGCAAGAGTAAAAATATCTAATTCGCTTGAAAGGAAAGGTAAGGCTAATATAATTGGTGTGAACAACAAAGGAATCGAGTATCCCTAAGGGAACTTCGTATCTGTACGTTTACTTTAAGGGCTTTGCCCCATAGCAGTTAGATGAGCAAAACATTATTTAATAGCTTTGCCCCAATAACAAATACATGGAAAACATCTAAAACGTGGAAATATAGAAGTATAAATATAGGGAACCCACATAATCATGAAGAGACTGAAAAAACTCGTTGATGGTGAACGCCCAGAGTCCAAGGACATCAGTGAAAGTAAATAAGAACTTCCAAACCTGAAATTCAAATCAAAAGAATTGAAATATATGTTAGACATATTAACAAAACAAGAAAACTAACAAAGTAACAGTCAACTAATTACAGTAAAAGTAGATAAAAGATAACTAAACAAAATGCTCATTACTGAAAGCAGGTATATAAGAAAGAAAGAATCAATCATTATAGCGACCAAGGCATATGCTCACTCAATACCTACTGAGGTTAGTTTTGTTATATATAAAAACATCACAATGGCCTAACAAAAAATTGTAATGAAAAAATAATTTGAAGAAGAAATTGAAAATGGTGAGATAAAGAAGTACCATAAGAAAGTTTGCAATGTTCTCCTCGGATTTGGTCCAAGGCAAAATCTCAAAAGGCCGTTTTAATTGAACTGCCTTTGGAGGAAATGCACCCAACATATCTGAAGCAAATAAAAGAATGTCAAAAATCAGCAGAAAGTTACTCCACATTCAGCAGCAGCAGCAGCAGCAAAAGAGCATGTGCACAAAAAAGAGGAGAGGGGCAAAAAATCCACTGCAACAGAAGAAAGGGACGACTAGTGTGCTGTAATAAATGCAGCAGACAAAAACAAACCTCTGAACATATCAAGCTGCTGCAAAGTTTCACTGTCTATACTAACTATTGAGGATAACCCTTTACTTGATGCAGCCAACTCCATAAGTTCTAAGCGTTCGTCCTCAATAAACTCCATGTATTCCCTAGCCATTCTGCGAGCTGTAGCTCTTTCATTAGCAGTTTTGAGTCTAGTTGCTTCCTTCACTCTTCGCAGTTCTTCTTTCTGCCTCATCTTCTCTGCCTGAATTAAGACAAACAAGAAAAGCAGATGTTTTAAGGGAACTTCAAAATTTTTTAAAAGCTCGAGACAATCACAAACTTACCCTCTGACTTTCCTTTTGCAAGAATTTCTCCCTCCTCTCCTCTTCACGTTTTTGTTCTCGGATGAACCTCTCCTCTTCACGCTGCTTTTCGCGCAACATCCTCTCTTCTTCTTTATTCTTTCACAATCATGTCTCTCCATTTCTCTCCTCATCTGTTCTTCTCTCTGCAAATACTAGTTCGGTTAGGTTTTGGGGTTGAAGCAGTCCAAAGTCGTTATCTTTTAAGCAAAAAAAAACAAAACCTTTCTTCTCAAAATGTCTTGCTTCTCAAGCTCTTTTCTAATCCGTTTCTCATGAGCTTCAACTTCTTTTGGATTCTTGCCTCCTCACACTGCCCAGTCAGAAAACTAGTAAACAATCAAATGAAGCAAAAAAGAGGACTTGTTGACAAGAACTAGCATACCTTGCGCTTTCTATCCACTCGAGAAGGATCTTCATCTCGGAACATCCTCCTATCTGATGATAAATATGAATTCTCTGATCCAAGGACTTGGTGCATACCAAATTGTCCTTCTGTTACACTATTTGTAAAAGAGTTACTCTGTGGAGCAGTGGCATACTCTGCTGGACTTGAAGAAAAGGCTTGCTGCCTTCCTTGTTGTGACAGAATGCTGGTACTTGATAACTGACCTTGAAAAGTGTAAGTAGGAGCCACCTGTTCATTTCCATGCAGATATTGCCCTCCCACTGGCAACGGTGAACCTATGGTATTTGGAGCCACTGCAGGATCATGGTAATGTGTCTGAGACAGTCTTTCATATCTCCCTGATCTGATGCTGGGCTGCTGAGGAAGAAACTGATATTCATGCAGGGCCTTTGAACCCGCCTGAGGATGAATTACATGAGCACCTCCAACAGACGACTTTCTCTTTCCACTTGATGAACTAGACACATAACAGTGTTGTTCCAAGGCAGGCAAGAAAGTTGAGGTCTGCAAACCACATGACAATCATGATATGTATTAGTAACGGAACATCAAAATCACTTTCAGGGTAATGTTACTGCATCTATGGACATTGACAATTGTTACTGAAGCTAATAGGAAGAACCTGAATTATGGGGCTAAG
Organism: Agave tequilana; assembly: GCA_038442645.1. NCBI lineage: Eukaryota > Viridiplantae > Streptophyta > Magnoliopsida > Asparagales > Asparagaceae > Agave > Agave tequilana. The sequence continues at coordinate 164,236 of JAVJIF010009507.1, read as the reverse complement.
TTAACAAATTTGGTATCAAGTTTGAGACCAGTCAAACCGAAGAGATAAGCCTTTCATAAAATAGATGGAGAAAAGATAACCTTAATCGCCTTTGTCTCATGCCTCTCAGACAATTTTCCACCGTAAGGTCGCATAGGCTGCTTCTGATGTGGTGTCATGGCTGTTAAAAGAAGGAAACGTCAGTTTGCAGAATGTATTCCTTCACAGCTACAACTACAATGCAACATAGGAAACTAGAAAATTGCAGGAGACAACAATCAAAAAAAGAAGGAAAGCATTCAAGGATTTGCTCATATTATGCACACTTATTGGAGAGAAAAAAATTGGCATAAACATGATTATCTTAAAATGAAGTTCAGGATCAAACACCAACAATTATGTTTGATGCCATCATAATTCCTAAAAAATCTTCATGCTTTTGTTCATCTAAGTTCTAACTTTGAAAATCTTCTCCATTCCATATCGAGTCAATAACAAGTTCATATGCCTGCTAAATTTTTTCTTGCCAAGCTAATTCACTAAAAACTTTGTCAATGTCTCATGCTTGTCCGTTATACAACTTATCCTAGGAAACTAACAAGTTCAGATTACAACTAAATATTATCAAATTAGAAGTCAAGTCTTAACAAGTAACAATAAAGAAATGTAATTATAACAAAAACCTTTGTCGACATCTCACGCTTACATCTCACGCTTGTACAATTCTCCAGACATACGACCTATCCTAGGAAACTAACAAGTCCAGATTCCAACTAATTATTAGCAAAGTAGAAGTTATGTCTTAACAAGCAACCATAAAGAACTGAAATAACGACCAGATTTTCTCTGTGTCTAACGTTCTGTCCAAAATCAGATACCACGTAGGAGAAATAGAAAAAGTAAAGAAACAAAATAAAAAAACAAAAAAGGCTCATTGTAACTCACTTATTGGCAAATTGAGAAATTATAGAATAGTAGTTTGAGAACATGCCATGCACGTGAAATCGACATCTATCCATACAACTAAGTAAAAATCAGCCATCCATTTTGATTTTTGGAATTTTTATTAGATTGACATTATATTTTGATAGATTTCCCTTACCAGAATTCTAATTAAGTTGACACTCTAAATTGGCAAAAAAATGATGCTCTAATTTCATATGAATCTTTTTCCATGAGAATCCTAACCCCTAACCTCTAACTAAAGATATGTTTGTTTCTAAAACTAGATAGAACTATAATTGAATGATTTTGGTCAGGTTTCTTACCATTTGAATATAATTGGATTTAGATAGATTCCAAAACATGCCTAGCATAAATAGATTTCAACATGAATTTTAGCTCTAAGTATGTTAAAAGATTGAAAAAGTTTCTTAATGTCCAATATATAGACGCGGGAAGGCTCTTTTTAATTCTTTTTAAGAGTGTCATAGATAACATGTTGACAATCAAATAACAAAGATTACATAAAAGTTCCAAATGCTCATTGAACTTTCATGCGAAACAGGAGCTGACATCATCCAATTCAATAAGAGAAATATTGAAGAAAGATATATAAATGTTGACTCTGTCAGGTTATGTACTTTCGAAGAGTAATTATCTATGATTCAGTTTATAAGTCATGAAAATTACTTACCAACAATGAGAAAATATAGAATTCCAGCACAATAAAGTTTCATCAGAACTAGAGTTACTCCAAAACAGCAATGGAGGAACTAAATCATAAATTTCATATGGTGAGTGAAAATGAATTCTGCCTCATCTAATAAAAATAATCCTCCTGCAGCAAGTAATTTAGGTGAAGACAAATAAATTTGAGAAAAGTCGAATGTCAATATTGACCCCCACAAGGTACATACCGTGCAAAAGTACCAAGTGTTAGATTGAGCTTTCCAGAATTCCAAAATTTTCTCTTTTAAACCATGTTTATATATTTATTTACCCTGCATATAGGTTTTGACTATTTTAGATGGCACATTGATAATCCACATAGGCAATTGCCATGTCCAATGAGTATAGGCTCAGGAGTCAAAGACTACAAAACAATTTAATATAAATATTTTATGAATAAGAAAGAAAAGGCATAATGTATTGTAAGCAAGGAGAAGATCCTCCGCTCCACACGAGATAAATGAACACTAAAACGTATCAAACTATCCTTACCCTAACATTTTGGCATCAGCTATATTGTTTCTCCTAATGGGTTACCAACTTACATCTCCTAATCCTAATTTTACCATTTGATCTATATTATCTACATTTATCTAAAATCCATCTTATTAGCAACAGTTCACATGAAATGCAAGTTTACCAAGAATCCTCAAATCTTCTATTGCATTTTAGCATAGCATTTCAATCAGTTGCTCACCCGGTTACCCTCAATTAATGCAACCCTCTTTCTTCCTCTGGCATGAATTAATTGTTTGTTTATCAGTTACACAACTTTAACATTCAACATATTGTTTTATAGAATGAGTAGGTCATATGATTGTAACAAAAAGGACTCCAACTAGAGCAATAAAAGGCCAATCCTTGCAGAAACAAGATTTCAAAAGCTAACCATAAATTTCCAGTAAGCAACTTAAACTGTTTCAGAAACGCAAAGAGTGTTTTCATCATGCATAGCAAATAAAATGCAGCTTTCATCAAAATGGCATTTTGCTCAATGTTTGCATGCGGCACAAAAATTATAGGAATGCATCACCAGGAGTAATCAAACAACAGCATCATGACTAAACAACAGCATTGGTCTCGAAAGCAATACCTATAGGGGCTCCGAATGCACGGGAGGCAAGGGATCAAATTCAACTCCAAGAATTGGCCCATCCTCTCTCAATGGCTCCCCTAACTGCGCCTCCACAGAAGCAATCACTCTCAGCTCGGCCACTGACAGCTTTGGCGGTGGCATCCGAGGAGGTGCAAGCATAGGTGTGGGTTCATAATACCTCTTCCCCATCCCCATCTCAGTCCCCATCCTCGACGCAACCGGACCTGCCTGACCCACTGCCCGCCTCGACTCCCACGGCCCGAAAACGGACTGCTTGAGATCGAACCCGCCATCATCATATCAGCAGCTGGCACCAACGGCGGAGGTGGCGGAGGCTCTTCTTCCTTTTTTTGCCTCTTTGCTGGGGCAAATTTACGATCTTTAAGCCTCCGATGGCAGAACCACATCTGCAGTTGCCGATCCAAGAGCCCAATCTTCGCTGATAACTCAGCTCTCAAAGCCTCGGAAGGATAAGTCTCCACTGATCAAAATCAAAGAAAAATCAAATCAAAACCTAAAATCACCCAAAAAATCAACAAATCAAACTCTAGAAAAACAAAATCAAAAATCAAAAATCAAACCTGCATAGGTCTGCTCCAGCACTTCCAATTGGTAAGGGCTCTTCATCTTCCGCTTTGGCTTCTCGCCGGCGCTGCCGCCGCCGCCGTTGTTCGGGTTACTGTTCTCTCCCCCACTCTCCGGCGTCTTCTTCCACGCCTCCGTCGGCGACGGCGGCGGCTTCTCATCTCCTCCGGCGGCGACCTCCATCCCCAACCGGCCGATCGAACCCCAACCCTTAACCCTAGATCACGAAGACCGCTGCGCAAAAGCGGAAGAAGAACAAAAACCTAGGGCTCCTTTTTCGTGGACACAAGAAACGAATGGGCAGAAAAATTCCTAATCTCGCATTTATTTATAACGAACGGATTTGCGTAGAAAGAAAAGGGGGAAAAAAATTCCAGAAAAGAATAAAAAGACGAGCGGTGGTGATGAACAATAAGAACAGGGTGGAAAGAAGAGAGAGAAATAGAGGAGGTAGTAATTAAAATTTAATAAATAATAATAATAATAATACAAAGGAGAGAAGAAAAGAGCTGGTTGTTTGATTTGTAATTGGAATTGGATTTGGGGTTGGGATCGGGCTTGATTAAAGCAAAGGAACAAACCGCAGTGAATCGCTTCCATCCAAAAAGAAAAAAGAAATAAAAGAAAAAGAAAACGTTTTCTTGTGTGATGTGTAATAGGTGTGAGGATTAATTATTTTTGAAGAAAAAGAGAAGAGAGAGTGTAAATACAGAGAGAGAGTGACAGGATACACGAATCTAATCTAATTTCTTTTTATTTCCATATGATTTTGATTTTTTTTTTCTTGGGACGCAGTGTAACTTTTGGTGTCGATCGAAGTGGCATGGGGTATTAATGGAGGCCCCCTTGTTCATCGGGTTTGTGGAGAACTGGATCCGAAGCGAGAAAGAAGTGATGAGATGCTCTTGTTTGCGGCCTGAGAAGGCGGGGCCCAGCTCCGCAGAGGAATTATATAGAATACATAAGGGGACCTGAATGCTTACTCCGGATTTGACCCTTCGGGGTTGGTGTAGGTCAATTTTGGCGCACGACTTGACCCACGCGAAATTATATGTAAAAGCTTTTTTTTCGTGAACATTTTGTCTTAAAAGATTATTTTTTTAAAAAATGAGAGAGAAATTAGTTTTGCATTTATACTTGTAGAAGAAATTTCTCGGAAAATTCTCCACGCCATAAATTGTAAGTGAGTAGAATTTATAAGTGAAAAAAGAGAGAAAAGCAATTGCAGACAATAAGAAATTTACGTGAAAAACTCGAAAGTGAAAAACATGAAGACAAGAGAGAGAATCAACTATAATGACTGAAAATTACAATGAACTTTTCAGAGTGATTTTGCTACTACAATTTTTAGGACTTTTAGCAATAATCATAAGCCAACCCTTAGGATTGATTTGAGGGAATTAGAAGTGAATTGAAAATCACCTAGAGGGGGGGTGAATAGGTGATAATGCTAATCAATGCACAATTTAAAATTTATGATGCAACAATCTCACAAAGCAAGTGAATATAGCAATGAATGTAGAGAGCAAGTAATAAGAGTAATGCAAATAGAGCAAGAAATAAGAGCAAGTAAACCAAACGCAAACACCGAGAATTGTTATCGAGGTTCGAGCACCCAGCTCTACTTCCCGCCTTCCCAGAAGGATTCCAACCACTTCCACTATCACAAAGATGTTACAAATTTACCGGAGTACGCAACTCCACAATCTCAAGTACAAGCAATCTCTTAGTAGTCAAAAGACCACAAACTCTCTCTTGCAAAATTCTCTTCCCTTACAAAGGTCCTTAGAGAACAATGAGTAGGAATGAAGCTCTTGTGTGCAAGGAGAAAAGAAAAAGAAATCAGAGAGTTCTTGAAAACACTTCAGAAAATGAGAGAGAATTTCAGCACAAAAACCAAGAAACCAGTCTTTTTGAATGCCTTAAACTTGTGAAAATTTTGATAATTTTTCTAGTAACCAATCTCTCCCTAAACACCCCTATTTATAGGAGAGGCTAGGGTTTAGAGATAAAACATATTTAAGGCTAATCAGAAAGTATTAAAACCAAAACATGTCATTTAAACATACTTAAGTGAGAAAAGGACAAAAAATAAACCAGCTTAGGAAATAGCCGTTACTGTTCAAACGGCTACCTCGGTCGGCCACTAGTTCAAAAAAATAACCGTTGCAGGCTGACGGTCGACCGCCCGGTCGACCCAAAAATACAGAGAGCAGAAGTCTTTCAGTCAGGCATGTCTCGGTCGACCGTCCGGGTCGACCGTGAAACGTGCACACTGATACGCACTGCTGCCAGAACTCCGGTCGACTGGGTCGGCCGACCGGCTTGACCTGACATTGGGTCGGTCGACCCTGGTGGTCGACCGGCTCAGGTCAAAAGCCAAAACAAAAACGGAATTTTGAGGAGAAATCTATTTTTAACAAAATAGTTTTGAATAGGGATATATATAATGGATAAAAATGAGTTTGTAGGCTGAAGATTGTATACAAACTATTTTTGTACATATTATAGGAAATATATTTGGAAACAAGATGTGCGCAAAAACGTGTGTGATAGAGCTTCAAACCTATTCACTATTCTTTAACAAAACTCTAAACTAAAACAAATCTAATAAATTATCTTGAGCAATCTTGAAGTCTTGAGCCATGCAATGCCTTGCTAGAGCCTTCTCTTCTATGTTCCTTCCTTGATGTGCAAAAAGCCTTCTTTGCTTTATGAATCTAGAATTTCTTACAATAGCTAAGCAATGGCCTCCAAATATGGTACAAACCTGAAACTTATCTTAACAAACTAATTAGTACCATATAGCTCCTATTTGGTTTGTTATCATCAAAACTCTAAACAAATGGAGAGTGTAACCTTATGGGCCAACAATCTCCCCCTTTTGATGATGACAAAACAAATAGGCTATAAGCAAAACTATAGAGGAGGAGTAAGTTCCCCCTCAAATTATGCTATCATAAAAACAATGTAAGGTGCAAGCAAAAACCATCAAACCAAAAACCATATGACTAAAAATTCAAAATATGCTTGCAAAACACTTAAACTCAAAAACAAGAAATAGAAATCATGAAAACTAATTAAACATGTATAAACTCATATGGAACCAAAACCATATGAACTCACTTAAACTCAAAAACAAGAAATAGAAATCATGAAAACTAATTAAACATGTATAAACTCATATGGAACCAAAACCATATGAACTCATAATTCTATCATAAAAACTTATTCTCCCCTTTTTGTCATACATCAAAAAGGGTATGAAACATTTTTATTCAATAACACAAACATTAAGTTCACCACAAATGAAGGAAAATCTAGCAAAATCAAGTGGTTTAGTGAAAATATCGGCTAGTTGCAAATCCGTAGAAACATAATCAATATCTATATCTCCTTTCTCAAAATGATCTCTAAGAAAGTGATATCTAATCTCAATGTGCTTGGTCTTACTATGTTGATTTACATTCTTTGTTATATGTATAATACTAGTATTATCACAAAATATTTTTATATGGTTATAATGCAAATCATAATTAAGGAGAGTATGTTTCATCCAAAGGACTTGTGCACAACAAGCCCCCGCGGCAACATACTCCGCCTCGGCGGTTGAGAGAGCTACGGAATTTTATTTCCTAGAGGACCATGAAACAAGACAATTACCAAGAAATTGACATGTCCCACTAGTACTCTTTCTATCTACTCTACAACCCGCATAGTCGGCATCCAAATAACTCGTCATTGAGAAATCTCCGGTTTTCGGATACCATAGACCCATTTCAATCGTTCCCTTAATATAACGAATAATGCGTTTTACCGCAATAAGATGGGACTCTTGGGACACGATTGAAATCTAGCATAAAGACACACACTAAACATGATATCCGGCCTACTTGCCGTCAAATACAAAAGACTACCTATCATGCTTCTATATAATTTAATATCAACATTTTTACCTTGGTCATCCTTATCAAGCTTGGTGGTAGTTGCCATGGGAGTGTTGCAAACCTTTGAGTCTTCAAGTCCAAACCTCTTTACGAGTTCCTTTACGTATTTGGCTTGACATATGAAGTTCCCATCTTGTAATTGCTTGATTTGGAGTCCAAGAAAGAAATTAAGCTCACCCATTGAAGACATTTCAAACTCACATTGCATAACCTTTTCAAATTCCTTGCATAAAAACTCATTAGTAGAACCAAAAATTATATCATCAACATAAATTTGCACAATTAAAATGTCATTATCAACATGCTTAGTGAATAGTGTTGTATCTACTTTGCCTTTAATAAAATCATTTGAAATAAGAAAACTAGAAAGCCTTTCATACCAAGCTCTTGGAGCTTGTTTCAATCCATACAAAGCTTTATCAAGTTTAAAAACAAAATCGGGATGAACATGATCAACAAAACAGGGAGGTTGAGCAACATAAACTTCTTCATTTATAAAACCATTCAAAAATGCACTCTTCACATCCATTTGAAAAAGTTTAAAATTTTTGAAAGATGCAAAAGCTAGTGTCATCCGTATGGCTTCAAGCCGTGCTACGGGTGCAAAGGTCTCCTCAAAGTCAATTCCCTCAACTTGAGTGTAACCTTGGGCCACTAACCTAGCCTTATTCCTAATCACATTTCCGGACTCATCCATCTTATTCCTATAGATCCACTTAGTACCAATTATTGGTCTATCGTGGGGCCTAGGAATAAGGTGCCAAACTTGGTTGCGCTCAAATTGATTGAGTTCTTCTTGCATGGCTAGCAACCAATATGAGTCCGCCTCGGCTTCGAGGATGCTTTTGGGTTCAAATGAGAAATGAAAGCAAAGTTACCACATAGGTCATGGAGTTTGGAGCGAGTTGTTACCCCTTTAGATGCATCACCTAAGATGAGCTCCTTGGGATGATTTGTGGCGTATCTCCAAGCTTTAGGAAGCAGTTGAGAGCTTTCCTCTTTATCCTCTTGAACGTCACCAATTGGTTCTTGCTTATCATCTTGAGCGGGTGAGTCCTTCAAGGATAGTCTCTCCATGTTATCACCTAATGGTTCAATCTCTACAACATTCTCAACAAACACATTAGATTCTTTAAATTTAACATGCATGGATTCTTCAATGGTAAGTGAAGATCTATTGAATACTCTATATGCTTTACTAGTTGTAGAATATCCAACAAAGATTGCTTCATAAGCCTTAGCATCAAATTTACCCAAGTTATCTTTAGTGTTCAAAACAAAAACTTGCATCCAAAAACTTTGAAATATGCAACATTAGATTTTCTAGAATGATACATTTCAAAAGATGTTTTGGAAGAATTTTTACACAAATAAATACGATTTGAAATATAGCATGCGGTGTTTACGGCCTCGGCCCATAGATATTGAGGGAGGTCATATTCACTTATCATTGTCCTAACCATCTCTTGAAGTGTTCTATTTTTCCTTTCTACAACTCCATTTTGTTGTGGAGTTCTAGGACAAGACATTTCATGCTTAATTCCTTTTCATCACAATAAGTCATGAAAAGTTGGTTAACAAACTCACCACCTCTATCACTCCTTATTCTCAAAATCAAAAAAACCCTTTTCTTTTTCAACTCTTTTTCGAAAAATCTTAAAACGAGAAAAAGTTTGATCTTTGTGTTCCAAGAAGAAAACCCAAGTGAAACGGGAAAAATCATCAACTAAGACAAATGCAAATCTACTACCATTTAAGCTCTTAGTTTTAGTAGGTCCAGAAAGATCCATATGAATTAATTCTAAAGGCCTAGTTGACATGATATCCTTGATTGGTTTGAAGGAAGACTTGGTTTGTTTCCCAAGTTGGCACGCACCACAAATGCGGTCTTTCTCAAACTTCAAGCAAGGTATACCCTTCACCAATTCCTTAGAATTAATCCTAGAAAGATGGTCAAAAGATGCATGTCCTAATCTTCTATGCCAAAGCCAAGAATTTTCATCAAAAGCATTCAAGCATTTAGTAGAACATTCCACATTAAGCATGTCAATGATATAAACATTATCATCACGAAAACCGGTGAGAATACAAACATTGGTTTTAACATCAAAAATCTTGCAAGAAGAATCATCAAAAACAACTTTAAGTCCACGATCACAAAATTGACTAATGCTAAGCAAATTATGTTTCAAACCATCAACAAGTACAACATTTTCTATAATGGGAGATGCACCAATTTGAATGTTACCTATACCGATGATAGTGCCTTTGGAGTCATCCCCGAAGGTGACGGAGCCACCTTCCTCATACCTTGATAGGGTTGTAAAGTTATTGATGTCCCATGTCATGTGTCTTGAACAACTACTATCAAGGTACCACCGCTCCCTACGTCTTGGAGCCTTGGTGTGTACCTATATCAAATAATTTAGGACTTGATTTTGGTACCCACATTTTCTTGGGTCCTAAAGAGTTAGTTTCATTAACCCAAACAAGATTATTTGATCTATTTACTTGGTCATAACAAAATTTAGCCAAATGTCCATTCTTACCACAATATGTGCATCTATACACTCTACCATATTTAAAAGCATAGTGAGTGTGTGATTTGTGAGCATGAGAATTGTGAGCATGAAAAGATTTAGCATGAGAAGTGTTATGTGTAGTGTGAGCATGAGGAATCTTAACATGTGAATCTTTAGCATGAGAGGTGTGCTTTTTAGAAAATATTTCTTCAAGTTTCTTAGTGTTAAAAGCACAATCCTTTAAAGTCTTTTCAAAATCAACAATTCTAGTTTTTAAAGAAGAAATTTCTTTTTCATCAATCTTAGGAAATTTTGCTTTACAAGCAACTTTGTAAGCACTAAATTCATTTTGGGTAGAAATGAGATTTGAAGAAATTTCATCTTTTTCTCTAGTAATTATAGCAAGTTGATTTTTGAGAAAAGCAACTTCTTTTTCTAATTTAGAGCATTCAATCTTTTTATTATCATAGGTTTCGGAGAGTTCAACAAAAGCATGTACAATAACTTCTTTACTTAATTCATCATCTTCATCATCAAGAGGTTGAGGGGTTACCTTTGGTGTGTTTGCCATGAAACACATATTTGCTATATCCGCCTCTTCCTCGGACTCGCTTTCCGAATCCCAAGTTGTCTTGTACGCTTTCTTTTCTTCCGGTTTCTTTGGCTTGAAGGAGAAGGTCATCTTCTTCTTGAACTCCGGGCAATCGGTCATGATATGTCCGGGTTTTCGGCAATTGTAGCATATAATTCTTCTCTCCTATTTGCCTTCAAATTTCCTTCGGAAGTTGAGCTTGTTCCTCCGGTACATTCTCTTCACATTGCGAACAAGTAGTGATAGCTCCTCATCTTCTTCATCGTCTTCAAGAGTGGATGAAGACTTGAAGGCTATGGATTTCTTCTTTAGTGGAGCGGCCTCTTCTCTTACTTTCTTTTCCATCTCATGGGTCTTTAAGTTCCCAATGAGACTAATTAGGTCCATCTCATCCTTGTCGTTCAATTCTTTTAAGGTGGTGGCCTTGATCTCCCATGATGTAGGAAGTGCCAGAATCACTTTTCGCACCTTTTGGTCATTGGAGATGTCATCACCTAAAGAAGAAAGAGCATTGGTGATTTTAGTAAATCTAGTAATCATACAATCAATAGATTCTTCATCAATCATTTTACAGGATTCATATTGGGACCTTAAGAGATCTATTTTAGCTCTCTTAACTTGTGAAGTCCCTCGTGTGTGACCAATAAATGTTGCCAAATCTCATAGGCGGATTGACAATGAATTACACGTGTAAGGTCATCCTCATTTAAGGCGGTTAATAGGGAGTTTTGGGCCTTGGAGTTAGCCTCATATTCTCTAAAGATAAAGTCGGTCCATGTGCTTTCATCACTATCGGGTGCAACATAGGGTTTGGTCAAGGATTTAGCTACTAAGCTACCTAAAAATTGCAAAAAGATAGTCATCCTAACCTTCCAAATAGGGAAGTTGAGTCCATCAAATTTAGGAGGGGTTTTGATGTTATCGGCCATGTTTACTAGTAAATGACAAATGGAATGCAAATGTTGATTAGCAAATTTTAAGGATCTCTCTATGAATGTTAAGCCAAAACCTAGAGTCCAAGCTCTGATACCAATTGAAAATCACCTAGAGGGGGTGAATAGGTGATAATGCTAATCAATGCACAATTTAAAATTTATGATGCAACAATCTCACAAAGTAAGTGAATATAGCAATGAATGTAGAGAGCAAGTAATAAGAGCAATGAAAATAGAGCAAGAAATAAGAGCAAGTAAATCAAACGCAAACACCGAGAATTGTTATCGAGGTTCGAGCACCCAGCTCTACTTCCCCGCCTTCCCCAAAAGGATTCCAACCACTTCCACTATCACAAAGATGTTACAAATTCACCGGAGTACCCAACTCCACAATCTCAAGTACAAGCAATCTCTTAGTAGTCAAAAGACCACAAACTCTCTATTGCAAAATTCTCTTCCCTTACAAAGGTCCTTAGAGAACAATGAGTAGGAATGAAGCTCTTGTGTGCAAGGAGAAAAGAAAAAGAAATCAGAGAGTTCTTGAAAACACTTCAGAAAATGAGAGAGAATTTTAGCACAAAAACCAAGAAACCAAGTCTTTTTGAATGCCTTAAACTTGTGGAAATTTTGATAATTTTTCTAGTAACCAATCTCTCCCTAAACACCCCTATTTATAGGAGAGGGTTAGGGTTTAGAGATAAAACATATTTAAGGCTAATCAGAAAGTATTAAAACCAAAACATGTCATTTAAACACACTTAAGTGAGAAAAGGACAAAAAATAAACCAGCTTAGGAAATAGCCGTTACTGTTCAAACGACTACCTCGGTCGACCGGCCGGTCGACCGCTAGTTCAAAAAAATAGCCGTTGCAGGCTGACGGTCGACCGCCCGGTCGACCCAAAAATACAGAGAGCAGAAGTCTTTCAGTCAGGCATGTCTCGGTCGACCGTCCGGGTCGACCGTGAAACGTGCACACTGATACGCACTGCTGCCAGAACTCCGGTCGACTGGGTCGGCCGACCGGCTTGACCTGACATTGGGTCGGTCGACCCTGGCGGTCGACCGGCTCAGGTCAAAAGCCAAAACAAAAACGAAATTTGAGGAGAAATCTATTTTTAACAAAATAGTTTTGAATAGGGATATATATAATGGATAAAAATGAGTTTGTAGGCTGAAGATTGTATACAAACTATTTTTGTACATATTATAGGAAATATATTTGGAAACAAGATGTGCGCAAAAACGTGTGTGATGGAGCTTCAAACCTATTCACTATTCTTTAACAAAACTCTAAACTAAAAACAAATCTAATAAATTATCTTGAGCAATCTTGAAGTCTTGAGCCATGCAATGCCTTGCTAGAGCCTTCTCTTCTATGTTCCTTCCTTGATGTGCAAAAAGCCTTCTTTGCTTTATGAATCTAGAATTTCTTGCAATAGCTAAGCAATGGCCTCCAAATATGGTACAAACCTGAAACTTATCTTAACAAACTAATTAGTACCATATAGCTCCTATTTGGTTTGTTATCATCAAAACTCTAAACAAATGGAGAGTGTAACCTTATCGGCCAACATGAACCCCCTCTCGATGGAGAAGGAGATGTATTTAAACCCGCATGAGCAGTCTTCATGAGTGCGGATATTTTGGATCCACATAATTGTATTATTCGCACGTTATAATCTTCTTGTAACCATGCAGATCGTGTCGCTTAATTGTTGGGATCGCCATGCAGAGATATCTGTCACTATACATAGCAACCTGCATTGATATAAGGGTGTTATAATGTTTAGAACGTGAGGATTATCTGGCAGCGTAGCTGGATTTGCATATCACGGGGATCGTGTTATCCAGCTATAAGTAGCGCAGGAGTAGAAAACTCCGGAGGGTCTTCATGTCGGAGCCTTAGGTGGCTCCGGGAAGGGTCTTCATACTCATAGGAAAGGATCCTTGTACTGATTATTGACGTTACGGAGAGTCGTGCAGTTCCGGTTGAGTAATGAATACAGGTAAGTGATGTTTGGTCAGATTTAGGCTCAGGGCGAGACACGAGGCTTTCTTCTTGGCCTCATGTGCCCGAGGCTTTCTTCTTGGGCCCATGACAGACTCGTAGGTGAGATGAGCCCGCTGGCAGAGAAGTGAAGCCTCTAGGTGTCCGAACACGTATCGTGATCTTGACGAAGATCAAAATTTAAGCACTACAGATGCCCCTCCTCCTCCTCAGAGTCTCCGGACGAGAAGGAGGGGAGCGGAGTAATCTCATCTTCAGGCATGATTCTTCACGGAGCAAAATTCTTGCAATTATAGAGAACAACTGTAGAGTACTAGAGAGCAGTTGGGGCCCTCTTCCTACTCTTAAATTAATGCCACTCCTGTAAAGGCTAGCATAAGTCGCGTCGCGTGTCCAGTCCGCGTGCGCTCTGGGCAGGTAACCGTCGTTTGCAAGCCATCAGAGTGAGTTGGAATTTGCGCAATGGTTGGGATTTAGAGATAGCTGGTATGAGAAAAGACGCTTTAGCCTTAAGCTATCATTGTGCTGACGTCAGCATCTGTTTGTAAATTGTGGGAAAACTTGAACGCTTGAATTTTTCACAAATCCTAGATTTCTTTGAGCTTTCAGTTTTTTCGCTTCTCCTTTGTTTATGACTCTGAATCTTTGCACTCAAATCCATCGATCAATCCTTGCAATAGTGGGAGAAGAGATATATGTCACCGTCGAAGGAGAGGGGAGGAGTAGAGGCGTCGTGGAGAGAAAAAATGAGGGTGCTCTCAAACCAAGAGAGGTCATGAATTTTGATGCCAAGTCGTGTGTTCTGCGTAGCCAGAAGAAGGTGAACGAATACTTGGTGACGTACGACATTCGTCTATCCTTCAATATTGAAGTGAAATGGTGTTCATCTGAGACTGATGCACGGTGTCGCCTTCTACCAACGGCGCGTACCTCCACCTCTAGATCTCAGCTTTTGGGGTGAAGCTCCCTATAACTCCTTTTGTTCGAGATGTCTTCAAGGTCTCACCCTCACAGTTGACACCGGGGGCATGGCGAACTATTCTGGATTTGAACCTCTCGCGCTGCTTTTGCCCCCGCTACATACGGGTGGAGGAATTCTGCACCGTCTATGTGATGAGGAAGTCTCATCAGGATGCTCGCTCCTTCGGTCCGCGAAGTGGATGCGACAGGTTGATTATCAACCTGGAGGACAACGATCACGAGTAGCTTGACAGTGTCGTCCATGTTTCTGGTCCTTGGGCGGGTGCCTTGGCTATAGACCATGGGCACGTCCCAATCGTGTGGAATAGGGGTCTGCTCCCTAAGGGGGAATGTCGATCCCCAAAGAAATACAGGAGAGGGTTCGGAAGTTGTATCGGCTCCGTTATAACTGTCATAATTAGAGTTGGTTGCTGTACCCAAGGAGGCCCTCCGAGCCCCAACCATTTCGTGACCTTCAGCGTCGGGCAGAGACAACGAAGTGCAGGCTCTGTCACCAGGAAGGAGAGTTGTGACGCCCCGATCCCGCGGATACGGAGACGTCACTGTGACGTATATACGCAGGTCAGAAATGGCCTCACGTATATACGCTAAGTATCAGTACAGGAAAGAATCAGAGTGCGAAAGCACAGTGGTAATATACATTCTAACAGAAAAGTACAACTACATGGTTATCACAAAAAGTGATACAATATTACAGGAATGTTACATCACCAGAAAATACAAAAGTACGATACATGAAGAGATATACAAAAGTTGAGAGGGGCTCACGAGCAGCAAGAGGGGTCTCGAGAACCAAACAGGAGAGGAACTGGGAGGAAGAGCTGCGGCGATGATCCAAGCTTCTACTGCACTTCGATCGTCACGGAAGGATCTGCTGCGCACTCTGATCAGCTATAGTAAAGTCACCAAGGTCTGGTCTCTAAGATCTGGACATGAGAATCCAGGGTTGTCAGACGTAACCCTGCGAGTACATATAATAAAGCCAAATAGCGTGCGTAACAGGTACACGTGTACATGATCAAGTGATGTGGTCCAAGTTTGCTAGTACAGAAAATGACAAGTAATATAAGGGAAATTAAAAGAACAACAGTAAATCATGTATATCGATGAATCTGAAACTGAAACATGCATATAAGGCAGTATGAAGAGCATAGGTACATATAAACATGCGGTAAATAAGTTAAACATGCGATAAATACAAGTATGGATAAAATTAGTTGTACAAGCTCAGATTAAGGATTCACGGGACTGATACGTCAAGGGAATAATCTAAACAAGAAAACATTTATCTATATATCACATATCTCATGTCACCATTGTCTGAGGTTATACAACTTGAGTTGCCCTAAGAGTAATGTGTCCGGAGTAATCATCATATGTCATAAAGTAGGGTGCCAACTTAGGGCGTAGCACTATCATTGCAGAATATAAAGGTGTTGCATTTTAATTTATCCAATAATAATAATCAGTACTGTTTGATATTTTAATCGCCTCCCTACCAGCGCCTCACATCACCGATAGTTCATATTAGAGTTCGCACTCTATAGAACTTACTCGGGTCTGATATGTGAGTACCAGGACCCGAACAAAGGAGAGACCAAATATCACACGTTCTTAATATTATTACTGTTTGGTTGTTATGTTCTTATGTTATTATTGTCCCTTTCCCACCGGTGTCCCACAACACCGATAGTTCACGCTGGAGCCCACACTTCCAGTAGAACTCATTCGAACTCTGATACGCGGGTACCATTATTCGAATAGGGGAGAGACCATATAACACGTGCTCCAGGAGTTATCATTATACAGGTATGTGTGTGTGTGTGTGTTAATAGGCACTAAGAATGCTTATCCGCTAACACTAGGCGGCACAGGCAGGAGGAGGAAGTAGCCTCACAGATTCAAGAGGTGGACCCCACAGATTTAAGAGGTGGCCCCCACCGCGTGTGTGGTGTGGCACTTTGCTCCATGTGGCACTTTGCTCTGAGGGTTGATACAGGAGGTAGCCCCACAGATTCAAGAGGTGGCCCCCACCACGTGTGTGGTGTGGCATTTTACTCCGTGTGGCACTTTGCTCTGTGTGGGGAATGGATTCTAGAGGTGGCCCCACAGATTCAAGAGGTGGCCCCACCACGTGTGTGGTGTGGCACTTTACTCCGTGTGACACTTAGTTCCATTCAGGATCCGCCGGACACTAGCACGATTGTGGGATACATCCTCGTCATCCCGACACCAGACATGCTCTGCTGGACGCCGGTCTGACCGTGCTATTAACAAGAGTAACAATACATGGGACATGAGTATAGGGGATACAAGAGTTTAGGAGTACAAGGGTTCAGGTGTATAGGAGTTCAGGAGTACCAGAGGTCTGGTAGCAGTATAATAATCATGCCAAGTATCTGTAAAAGTGATAATCATGAATATGCCAAGTAATACGGGTGTCAGGTGTAATAGTTCCCAGTCAAGTGTCACAATATCATGTCAAGTGTGCTAGTACCGGTGATAACATGTTAATTGTCAGGTGTCATATATCAAGTGTCAGGTATCAGGTGTCAGGTATAACATGTCGAGTACTGTTGTCATATATCATGTGTCAAGTATAGCATGGTAAGTACCGGTGTCAGGTATCATGTGTCAAATATAGCATGGCATATACCATTGTCAGATATCATATGTCAAATATAACATGGCAAGTACCGGTGTCGGATATCAGGGGTCAAGTATAGCATGGCAAGTTCCGGTGTCAGATATCAAGTGTTAAGTATAGCATGGCAAGTATCAAGTAACTAATATGTCGGTGAGAGTTATAATATCAAATATCAGGTATCAACCGGTCACGTAACATGGTACAGGAGAACGGTATAAACATTTCAAACTCTTCACAACCATATTTATAATAATAAATTTATCTTTTAATTATTTATTCGAAGCCGAGTAAAGCGGGAGCAGATCTAGACATACCTGATATAATACCAGTTCGACAAAGTATAATAATGGCCGGAAGCATTTATAAAACATGATAATCATTTATATAACATATACCAACTTGCATAAAGAGACATCATATATTAAAAGCAAAATAATAATTATTAAATATGAAACTATGGCAATAAAGTAAGAAATGTACTCGCCTAGCACCGGAATGAAATACCGAGAAAATCTAGAAAAATCCGCGAACACATTCAAGCAAGCTACTAACCCATATATATATATTAATATATACTCATATATATATATATATATATATATATTATATAAATAAATATTAGAGAGGGAATTGTAGGCTGTCTAAAGATCACTAAAAGATAAGGCACCAAAAAGCAGAGTTCCAAGCTCTGGACACAGGACTAATCAGAGCCAGCACTGCAGCGCCAAGGCGCGTGGGTCGAAACCCGCGTCTCACCCAGCACTGCAGCGCCAAGGCGCGTGGGTCGAAACCCGCGTCTCACCCAGCCCTGCAGCGCCAAGACGCGAGGATCGAAACCCGCATCTCAGTTATAACTTCCCTCGTTATGGGGTCAATCACCACCCACATAACGGGGAAGTTAACCCCTATTGTGGAGTGTTTTTAGGGGGCACGTTCACCCCTGAAACCTCTATAAATAGCCCCGTTGTTATGGAGGGTGGGTCGGATTTTTTTGGGAGATCAGAGAAGAACTTGACTTGAGAGCTTCCACAGAGAAGGAGAGACAGTCCAACTCTTCAAGTAACTTGCTGCGCACAAGTTAATCTTTGCCTGTAATCTCTTTGAGATTTCTGGTCGACAGAGCTGTGTTACTCCGTCCACCAACCAAAGAGAAGATCCCCAAGAGTTCCTGACGTTCACCCGGTCAACGGAAAACAAGATTCACTTTCCATCGCCACTTGAAGAACCCAGCACTAAACAAAGGGGAGATTCAAGACTTAACATCTTCCCTCCCTTGTAGTCGGAGCATTAGTCTGTTGTAATCTTTCAATTGATTCAAGAAAATTTTACATCGAATTTCTTCTCCATACCAGCCAAGAGATGACGACTCCGCTGGGGACTACTTTCGTTACTGACGAACAAGTTGTGGCACAAGGTGACGTCCTCTACAATGGGAAAATGGTCGAATCGCTCGTCATAGAATTCGACAAGGCAAAGTATGAAGAGTTCCTCTCTTCCGGCTCCAAGAGCCCAAAGGCCCGCGTCTATCGCAGGGTCTCTACGGGGACTTGCCCCGAAATCCGCTCTGAGCCTCTCTCAAAGGCAGCTGCTGTGAGGGATGTTGTGGCCAATCACGGCATGCGTGACACCCGCGCCAACGTCTCTCAGGAGACCCGCGTGGTCAAGTTCTCTGGTGTCCAGCCAATCCATCCTCTTCCTCAGCACCAGGTCGTCGTTGGTTTCTCTCAACCCCCACGACGTAACCGGAACGCTGAACGCCGACAGAGGAGGCGTGCACGTCAACTGCAAGTTGGAACAACTGATCGTCCAACTGAGGCAGGACGCAAGGTTCAAACCGCCGTCTCTGCTGCACCACATCCGGCACGCGAAATCCGCGTTTGGCAGCCTAAACGTGAGGTTCACCAAGTTGGCTCCTCTGAAGCCCCACTCCCCAGACGCCAAGGCGAAACTCGCTCGCCTTGTCGAGTACAAGAGGCACACGCCTCTAGGCGTGGGGCCCAGTAGCCCTGCATCTCTCAAGCATCTCGGCCCCGACGCAATAATCAGCAACGCGATAGTTGCGCCTCTTCTCAGCAGAGACGCCAGACGCGCGTCCTGAAGCCACGACGCGAGAACCGCGTCTCTGAACCCCGCGTCCTAGCTGTACAGAGCAAGGATGCCTCCCGCCCTCAGCATTACGAGGCTAATCTCTTTGATCCTCCTCCCACGGATCTGAGAGATTATTTGACGAAGAAAAGAAGTGCTAATCGAATCACTTCGTCATGTTGCTGCGAACGGCTTATCACGATGCTCTCTGAATGCCGTTGCAATTCAGGTGCAAACCAGCAGTCTCTAGCCAGACAGCTGACTCTCATTCCCCAATCAGCTAAAAGAAGTCGTTCCGACAGGAGGAGGGTCTTCTCTGACACTGAATATCCCGAGCTCACTGCAAACATGGCAAGCAGGAGCAGAGGAAAGTAACCGGCAATCAGTTCCGATGATGAGTCTGACACAGAACCGGAAGGAGTGTACCGACACACTCGCACCCGGACCGGGGCAATTCCCCCGATTGACTACAATGCTCTAGCCGGGGCATTAAGGTGAATGACTCGCATTCCGCTATTGCAGAGTCACAGGCTTCAAACTCTTCTATAGAGAAAGAGGCCTTTATATACATGACCAGCACTCCTGAGGAGACCGCCAGGCGCTTGTAACAGCAAGCCCAGGTCCAGAGGGAACAATTAGAGATGATTCGTGCTCAACAAGAATCTATCGATTCCCTCAAGCAGTTGCTGGCACAGTTGCTTGAAGATAAGAGGAAGTCAACCGACAAAACCTCCTCTAAAAAGTCTAAAGGCAAACGAAAAGAGGGAGAAAGCTCATCTTCCGTACGAATAGAGGAGAAAGAGTAACCTACCTCTGGTTCGTCCAAATCCTCGTCGCAAGGAAAAGACGACCGAGACCAGAAAAAGGTTCATTCTAGAAGAATGAATCAATTGGAGTAACGTCTGGATGCCCTCACCAACCGAAAAGGCCTGCAAGAAGCAGGGGTGGTCCGACCATATCCGACCGAGTGAGACCTTGTTCCATACCCTCCCAAGTTCAAGGCTCCGACCCTCCAAGCATTCGATGGGAAAGGTTCACCGAACCAACACATCTACTACTTTAAGTCTCAGACAGGGAATGTGGTAGATAACGATGCCATCCTGGCACGTTTGTTCATCGGCACCCTAAAAGGGCTTGCCTTTGAATGGTTCATGAAGCTCCCAGAAGGCTCCATCAAGAATTGGAGCGACTTGGAGAAGCTCTTCTTAACGCGCTTCTTTGAAGATGACTCGGAGGTCACCATGCCTACTCTCTTGGCCACCAAGCAGCGGAAGGGAGAGCCCGTTAAGTCTTTCGTAGAAAGGTTTCGGAACGTAGCACTTCGATGTCCAAGCGGTATGACCCAAGTCACCCTGGTGGAAACATGCCGCCATAATCTACAAACCTCACTCCTCGTCCAAATAGGAGTTGCTGAAAGCCGCACCTGGAAGCAGTTGGTCCAACAAGGTGAACAAGCTGAGGAAATTGTCGCCCGAGTCAGGGCAGAGGAAAACAAACCCCGACCTGAGAGGACAATAAGGCGTGCGCCAGACACACTCCTCCAAGCGAAGAGGAAGGATAACTTGGCGACAGGGACCAAATCTCCCGTCAAACCTCAACCGGTCAAGGGAAGTGGCTCTTCAAGCCAACCACGCGCCAACAAGCAGTATTCCTTCAAGGATGAATATGTCAACTCGCTCTTCAAATTACTTAACAAGAGCAACCGACTGAAACTTCCTGAAGCTAGGCGCCCTGAAGAAGTCGGTAAAACCGATAGTCCCAATTACTGCTTGTATCACAGGATGCTGGGACACCCCCACCAAGAGCTGTTACGTCTTCAAGGACATCCTTCAGGCTCTGATTGACGCGGAGGTATTAAAACTCCGTCCATAGCAGAAGAAGGTGGCGGCCAATATGACGTCATTTCTCCAGTTTAGAAGGCAACCTCCAACACCTTCTGAAGTGATCCCTGTCCCAAGAGGAGAGCTAAGAGTGGTCAACACAGACCCTCACTAACAGCAAGAGAAAGGCCTGGTACCTATTCCCACACCTCGGGGAGAGATCATGTGGGTTCATCCCGACCTTGTGGATGGCCAGCAATGGACTACTGTGACCAACAGAAAGTCCAAAGGCAAAGCAAAGGCTACATCCTATAATGTGGTATGTGCCTCTTCTCGGGAAGCGGAAACTGATGTTCCCTCACTGACCGACTTAGAAGAGGAAACAATAGTTCTGGCCACAGAATCCAGTCAACTTGTGGCAGAAACCGTTCGGGGCAGTCATATTTAAAAAAGTATGACGAAATGGCGCCAATTCCTCCAAAACCCGCTATGGAATCAGCCAAGCCCTCCACAAAGCAGCCCGTGGAGAAACAAAAAGAGTTTTGATTTTCTAAAGTTCTCTCGAAAGACATCGCGGAAGTATCCACAGCGCCTTACCGCTTTGATGTCTTGGCTCAGCTGGCCAATATCCCCACCCGAATTACTCTTTATGAGCTCCTCAGGCTATCAAAGTCAACCAGAGAAGCTCTACAAGAGGCCCTTGCTAATGCTGAGGCTTTCATGACTCAGGTGCCAATCGGACCAAAGGAGGAAGATGTAGAGGATTGCCTCCATACCTCCCAAAATGGTCCCTGCATCACCTTCACGGCAGATGATATGCAAGTCAAAGGGAAACATGATCGACCCCTTTACTTCGTAGGGTATATTGGATCATCTGAGGTGAACCGCATTCAGGTAGATCCCGGGTCCGCATTGAGCATTATGCCTCGCCGGGTCATGCAACATCTAGGGATCCCTACTCACTGTTTGAGCGCTACCCAGACTACCATTTATGGGTTCAATGCCAATAGTACCCGTCCAATGGGGAAGATCAAGCTCAAATGCCAGATTGGGGACCTAAGGTCGGAGGTGACATGCTATGTGATAGATGCTGACACCTCCTACAATTTGCTGTTGGGACGACCATGGATTCATCGCAATTCTATCGTTCCCTCTACTCTCCACCAAGTCATGAAATACATCGACGGGAGTGGAAAAGTGCGAACGTTGATTGCCGAAAGACATCCGTTCAAGGGAGTCGAGAATTATTTCACAGATTCTCTCCTATATCTGGACTCTGTGAAAACAGATAAAATCCCACAACCAGAGGAGCCCGACTCTGGTAATGAAGCTGACACCGAGCCGGGAAAAAGAAGAGTGCATGTGGGAACTAGATCCACTTGTAACGGGCATTAATAAGCTCGATGTTGATAATACCACCGATGATGCAGGCGGATGGTATATTAATAAAGAATTAGATTTGGCGTATTTCTCTGTATTGCTTCTGACTCAGTGCCATCAGACACTAGTACGGAAGTGGATGATGACCTCTGGTCGGCATGGATGCTTTGACATCATTGCATGTACCAGTAAAGTCGTCCTTCGTAACGCACCAAGATGCTGGCGATGCGAAAGAATCCATATTCATGGTTCCAGCGAGACGGAAAGGCCAAAGACCAATTCTTTTCGGACGAATTAAGTCCGAACCAATGCCCCTTGAAGAATCAGAAGGCGAGGAGGGACCCCCTCACTTCGGTCATTACGAGCCTAAGGCACTCAGAATGATGGAAAGTATGGGTATGATCTGACGAATGGTCCAGGGTTAAACTTCGGCAAAGGAAGGAGAACACTACTCGATCTTTTGTACCAAAAGGGAAAACCCCTGATTATTATCATCAGACTCGCAGGGGGTTGGGCTATGTGTCAACTCCGATCCCATCAGCTTCTGAGTCTGAAGAGTCATTATGCCATGATTACTCATCGGGCACATCATCGTGGGAGTCAGATGTTAGTGTCGGCAACTGTTTTCCATTATGTTTGCAAAGGGGGAAAACTTACAAATAAAAAAGTTTGAGGAGCTAAATTACAAGTATTCTTAAAAAGATTACAAGTAGATCTCCTCAGAGATTCTGGGAAAATGTGCCGATAGGAGTCTGGTCAGCGCGCGACCACTTTGTCCCTTTGACGATGCGAGCGATGAGATTTCCTTCTCGCCTGGTTCCGGGAATCAGAGAATAGAGGATTGGTAGAACCCTCTGACTACTTCTCAAAACCACTTCTGTGAGGAATTCCTTCTCGCCTGGTTCCGGAGATTCCTTGAGGAAAAGAGGTTGTTAGGGTATCGCCACCCTGAGAAGAGAAGTATTTCTCTTGAAAGGTCTCTGAATTAGAGATTGCACGGTGCGTTGATGAAGAAGTCCGATCTTTGAGAAGACGCCAATCTCGCCGATGATCAATTGATGATCCTCCTCGATCTGATGCGATGCGATCCCTCTCCCTTGTGCCCCTGATGGGCTATTTATAGGGAAAGTAAGGGTATAATCGTCCCCTTTGAAGATATAGAAACAGATTGAACCGAATCTGTTTGAATCTGGAAAGTAGCCTTGCTGCGAGGCTATAATAGCTTCCGCGGAGCTAGAAAATGGCAAGTCGGTTGATCTTTCCGATGTGTTATGATCCTTTCCATATCGTTGATTGATTCTCCTTGATCCACTTACTCGTTTCAAGAGAGTCAAGAGATTGTGGCAATCACCTGCCATATTTGAATCCTGATTGGATTTGATTAGCTTAGATCTAATCTCATCAGGAGATTTGATTGGTCAAAGGTTGACCATAGCAGGCTGATGGCGGAGCTGCCCGCTTTGAAGCTCATAGCGGAGCTAGAGGCAATTCCTGGCGAAGTCCGAAAAGAGGCTTTTCGGCGAAGCTGTCAGTTAGCTTCCTGGCGATGCTCTGGATGATGTTAGCCTCTCAAACGAGGCTATCTCTTTGGGCTAATGTAATGCTAAATGCTAGCATTTTAGACCTGCTGAGGTCTGTTTAGAAACAATCCGGGTTCACTGTTCTGCTTGCTGGATCAGTGGAGTCCAAACCGCTTCCTCGTCCCTTGGAGTTGGGTGAAAAACTGGTCTTCAGCTCGTCTGTCCCTTGTCTTTTGTAAATGTCAACAAGTTTAGACATCGTTCGGACCAATGAGAATCTTGTCTTTTTTAAGTGTCAACAAGACCCCCTTCAAAGTTTTCGAAAGTCTGCAATAGCCCAGACTTCGAAATACTTTGAACTGCTGTGATGGTGGTGTGGAGTATGAACATCTCCATGATGGTCGAGTTCAGCTTCGCCTTCAATCCTGCTTTGGGATGGATCTGCCAAAGAGTTTGCACTGGTTCGCGAATAGCTTCGCGTCGGGGTAGCTCCGCATCTGGGCTTTCAAGAAATAAGTTCGCTTTGGAACTCCTGTTGCTTTTTCAAAGCCAACTGCCGTGGGGCGGTTACGAGGAGGATCATTCCTTCTTTCGCGCCAATCGAGAGAGATGTTCTCCGATTTGCACGTTTCCAAGGGAGGATATTTCCTTTATTCAAGGCGCCATAAGTGCCTTTTATGAGGGAGACGTTTTCTTCCCTTGTACGGTTCCAATGGGAACCGTCCCTGTCATCAAGGCGCAATCAATGCCTTAAGTGCGCTCGTGCTTCCACGCTTGAGGTGGTTGTGCTCAGGCCATGGGGCCTATAAATAGGACACTTGAGGTCCTCTGAAGAGAAGTGCCTTGCCTTTCTTCTTCCCTTCTCTTGGTTGTGAGAGATACTCAGATCTCAGAATTAGTGGGAAAGCCCACCCTGGTTGTCTAACCGGCCAAGGACCAGTAAGTCTTGATTATTCAAAGACTTCACCGCTTTTTAGGGAACTCATCTCCCTTGATTTAGCTTTGGCAGCTCGCTTCAGAGATTAGCTTCCCTTGTTCTTCATCTTGCAATTGGCTGCTGCAGAGAAGGATCTCATCACGGCTTTCTGCGAAACCATCATCTTGATTTGATCAGAAAAACCATTGCTTGTTAAGTCCGCTGCGCAGGCAGGACTTGGGACTTGGCTTCTTCAATAGTTGAGCCAGTCTTGCCATATTGGCGAGGTTGAGACTGTTCTTCACAAGATCAGTCTGACTTTGCCGTATAGGCGAGGCTAGGACTTGGCGTTTGCTGAGCCAGCCCATGGTTGCTGTGCAGGTGGAACTTGTCCTCTGCTGAAGTCGGATTGCTTTGCCGCTGAAGAATCTGACTTAATGTTTTTGCAGCTCTTTCTGTGCTTAACTGCTAACTTGCTTCAATTTGCCTTGCAGCGAGCTATGCTTGCCAGTCTGGTGACTTGATGGAAGAAGCCATAAGATTGCCTTATGCTTCCCCGGTTGAAGCTTTACTTTTAAGCAGGAGGAACAATTCGGGGCAGCGGATGCGCGTCCCAGGGGCTGTTGGCAGCCTCTTATCCGAGATGATTCGATCTGAGGTGAGGCTGGCTGCCGACTTTCAACTTTGGTGGCCTTCGTCGGGGACGATCCACTTCATGGGAGTGGGCCTCACACCCGTCAGATCACTAGCATCAAAACTAGTTCCCATTATAGGTGATCTGACGTGTTGGCGGCGATAAGCTTTTATTGCCAGGCTTCAACAAAAATGGCCTGGTAAGATCTGCCATTTTGTGGAGAAAAATGACCGTGTCCTCGCGGCACCATCTGCTCATGTGCGAAGGATTACGGCCTTGTGCAGGAGGAAGGCCTTTCCTGTCCCGTTGATCTGGCTTGGTAGCAGATAAAACCGCTTGTATGCCTCAAAAGATCTTTGTTGGGCAACTGAGTGTGTTGTACGAAACACAACTTCGATGTAATATCAATGTACCCTTGCTTTTGAATCAATGAAAGTTCATTGTCTGATCATCTGATTTGCTTGCTTTCACTGAGAGTCTGGCCATAGCTGGGCTGAACTGTATGCAGAGTTAAGGACATTGTCCTTTCTTCGAATGATCTTCGCGAGACCGGCATGTCCCGCAAACAGCAGCCTCTTTGGCGGGCTAAGGTAGACCTCCTGGCGAAGTCTTTGAAGGTTTGTGCGAAGCCCGCACTTTGCTCCTGCGCGGAGTTAACCCTTTAGTGGGGTTGAACCGTCGCACTTTGGGAAAAGCGCCTCAGGCGCTTCGGGCACTGTTTCGAATTAATTCGAAACGGCGGCATGTGCCCTTTTTCGAGGCCTTGATTTAGGCGCTGATTGGCCTATAAAAGCCCGATTGGGCTGAATATGGGAAGATCTCCCTTTATTTTTAGAGAACTTTCTATTTCTTCCTCTTCTTCTTCCTCCTTTGCTTCAGAGTACTTTGAGCACTCTTGCATTCCTTCAATGGCGCCCAAGAGACGAGCGGGAAAGGAAGCAGCGACTTCTGCAGCGGAGGGTCCTCCTCCTCCGTTCATTGAGCGACTAATCGCTGGTAAGAGACTCTCCAATTTGATTAGAGAGTGGTCTTCATCCTTTGGAGTCGATACTCGGCTATTAGGACGATCGAATATGATCTGTCCTTATCAGGGAACTCGTTTCCCTTAACTTCCCTATTTTACTTGCACCAGGGAAGTAAGAACTGAACAGTTCTTCCCTTGGGCTTCCATAGGAAGCCATTGCTTGGGGCAGTCTTCATCCTGTTGAGGAACAGGATATGGGTCGTGTGCCTTCAGTCGTGGCCACGAAGGACGACTGTTGGTCATGAAGTCCTTTTGATGACGTCAGCCCTTAGGGCTATGCCAGTTCCTGCAAAGATGCAGTCTTATCTGTGAAGCGAAGCTTTTTATCAAAGCTATTATCCCGCTGTTCCTGCTTACTGGGCGAGGCTATGCCTTAGCGAATTTTTATGTCTTCGCGTCCATTTGATTGGTGAACTAATCATAGTTCATTTTTTTTTTTTTTTTTTGTTTTGTTTTTGCAGTACATTACGCCTCCGGCCTTCAGAACAGTCTATTGGCGTAACCAGTCGAGCAGGGAGCATCAGCTTGCAGTTCATCGGGCAGGCTTCCTTGTTCAGTGAGCCGAGCCCCCTTGTACGGGATACGCTCATTCAGAGCGGTGGCCCGCAGGCCATGCGGAGCATCTTGACTACGGCTTCGTTTGAAGATATCGACCGTCAGGCTTATAAAAAGCCTGACTTCATGTTCGGGGATGCTGCACCTGATCCCGATCGCCAGCTGCAGGCCGGCGAAGGCCAGTGGATCTTCCAGTTGGATGGCGAGAGATTCTATCTCCCGTCTACTAAGCGGCATTTCGCTTTGTCTTCCTTCGCGAGCGTGACTCAGGCTCGGAAGATGGCGTGGGGCGTGAGCCTAAATGCCGAGTCTATAAGTGTCGGGAGGTTGACATTCCAGACCGGCTATTCGAGGGCGGGCCCTCCTCGTAGCATAATAGGGCTATACCCTGGGAAGGTGTCGCGGGACCTTCCAGTAGGAGAGAATCCAGCTGCGGCGCCGACCTTCGGTACTCAGTTCTGCGAGGCTGAGGGGAACTACCCCGCCACAGATTTCAGGGCTCCTGGTTGGGTCCACCCTCCTAGGTCATGGTGGGCGGAGTTGACCAATTATATCCTCAATCATTTTGAGGGGGAATTAGAGAGGTTGAACCTCTATGAGGCCGTCAGGGCGACCTGCTACGGCATTGAGATGAAGGTGGCGTGCTTCTACGCCATCCTTGAGTTGTACTGCCCAGCCTCGGGGACTTTCTTCACCCCGGTTGGTGAATTGGGCATGGCCCTGCATGAGATGCGAGAGATCTCTGCTTTGCCCTTCGGGTCTCTTCCATATGAAGAGTATTTTCCGTGTGAGACGGAGTTGGCTCTCTTGGAGAAGCAAGAGCCTGCTTTGCTTGAGACATATCGGGAATTGATGTGCCACCTGCACATTTGTTCCAGCATCCACACTGGTGGCAAGGGTAGCTCGAAGAGCTTGAAGAGCTGGGGGAACTACTTGTTCCCGGACATGACTAGTGCGCCCGAGGCAGCTCATTGCGGAGTTGCTGAAGAGGACATCTTGGCAAGGATGGAGGTGCATGCTGAAAAGGACATCGTCGTGACAGAAGATGATGGTCCTTTCGAGAAGGGTGATGTTCTTCGGAGCTTTCACCATAGGCCCGTCGGCCTATGTCTCGCAAGGCGTTGCTGGCTGGCTTCTTGACCATCTGGTTAAAGAAGTGTGTCGTGCCTTCTTCTTCGGGTGACATTGTTCACCCGAATGTGCTGCTGCCTGCCGTTCGCTTGGTCCATGGCCACCGTCTGGGTCTTCTCCCGGCCATGGTGTGTTGTATTCAGAGGGGCCTTCGTGTTCTGACGGAGGCTTTCTGCAGGCCGATGGCGTCAAGGCGGGGGAAGGGTGCCGTCCTGCCTTGTGACGGGCCCAATCCTAGGGTAGGTTTACCGTACACCTACTTGATGGCGTGGTTCGCCTTGCACTACCCTACTTTAATTGGAGCTGGGGAGGACCCTCCGCCGGGTGTTCAAACGGCGCTTCTCCGTCGTTTTGAAGGCTGTTTGTGGCAGAAAACTTATGTGGCCGAGGCCCGTAAGTTAGTGCGTCGTTATGACGCTTACAGCCTGTTCCGCTGTTTTCCTCGCCTGCGGGGTGCAGGATACAACGAGGAATTCCGTGATGTGGAATCAGGTCGGTCCCCCATGAGTCGGGGTGTTTTCGAGTGGCTGGTGTGTATCCGGCCCTCGCATCTGCTGTACCGGAGTGGGGATACCTGCTACATGGAGCCCTACATCCCGAGCCGGTTCGCCCGCCAATTTGGGTATGACCAGTTGTATGTGGGCAACCCGAATCCGGACCTGGCTTTCATGGGGAGCCTCATTGATGGGGCTCGTGCTTGGCGGTTCTTTACCGCGGATGACACTGGAGCGTGGCTACGCACGCCGTTGAGGGATCCCGGCCTATGGACGACCCTGTGTTTCTGCCAATGGTATGCGGCTTCGAACTCTACACCTGCTAGGTTTAACGTCAACCGTTCGGGTGTGAGGTTAATTTCTCATCGGATGAAGCAGAAGGCTTCTGATAAGATGGAGGGCAAACGAGTCCGTGTTCCTGGCATAGAGGAGTTCATCGCTATAGATGACAGCGAGGCTTCTGATGCGGGGAGCCCTCGCTTTGAGGCAGAGACAAAGGCTGATGCCCACGAAGCTGGTGCTCGTGAAGCCGGGTCTGGTGTAGTGGGAGCAGCTCCCCCACAGCATGTGGAAGAAGTGGAGGAAGAGGACTCTGAGGTCCACTTCAAAAGGAAGCGTGGGAGTGGATCCCGTAGGAAGTCGTCGGCGAAGAGGCCCCGTCGTCATGCTCCTACAATTGTGGTAGAGGGCGAACCCTCTACTGCGCTCCTTCTGCTGCTCCATTAGTGGCTGAGCCGTCGGTTGCTGAACCGACTACTGGTAAGATTGGCCCCATCTAATATGTCTTCAGCGCGCTTTACATAACTCATCATTTGCTTTTTGTTGCAGGAGCTGAGGCAATTGGAGGGCAAGGGGAGCACTACGATCCCCTGTTTACTTATGGAAGTGCAGCTGGTTCCTTTGCTCGCTCGGAGGAGTCTGGGGATCATGCGGCCGATATTGGCCCTTCGGGCGCTGAGGCTTCTAGAGGAAGTCCTATGGCATCCAGCTCTGCCGGGTGGTCTGCGGAGGAATCGGCGAGTGGGCCGGCTATCCGCGTTGAGTCTGGTAAGAACTTTCCGATGGGACCCTTGGATTCTGATGCGGCTGACGAGGTGACATCGGCCTTCGGTAAGACTAAGATCTCTTGGTCCTCGCCTATTTGTTGCGTCCCCTTTTTGACCTTGGTTTTGTTGCAGGTATTCGTCCCCAAGGTGCATCAGCTTGGCAAGAGGCGGAGGGTTTTCCTGGAGGGTCAAAGGGCGATATGAGCGCTTCGACCGGGGCAGACGCTGCTGTGTTAGACGCGCTGTATGGCGACCTGCCTTTTTATCAGCCCAAATCAGCGGAGGGCCCTGAGGTTGAAGAGGCGGCAGTCCCGGAGGTACCCCCACTTCCAGTCATATCAACGAGTGGGGTGCAGACTGTCTTGCCGAATACGGCATTGAGGGTGATTGTGAGCCCTACATCCCCGACGCTGGTAGTTGAGCCTGCTGCTCAGGAGGTGGTTGCCAGTCCTACCTCCGCGGTGGCTGGCGTGCTGGTGTCGCTGAGGACTCCGCCGAGGTCACCTTTGGCTTGCCCTGCTGCTGTCGATGTTCCCGCTTCTTCTTCCGCGGTGGTGTCGACTAGGTTGGTAGATTGCTCCGAGGTTGTCTCAAGGGTTGATGAAGCTGAGAATGACTTTATCGGTAATCTGGTCGACAGCTTCTATAATAGTTTGGAGCAGACTATCGGTCTAGTCTTGAAGGGCTCGCCTGTGCCATTTTCGAAGCTGAAGATGGTTCTCTCCCGTGGCATTGAGTGTATCCGGGA
This sequence comes from Agave tequilana, assembly GCA_038442645.1. Lineage (NCBI taxonomy): Eukaryota > Viridiplantae > Streptophyta > Magnoliopsida > Asparagales > Asparagaceae > Agave > Agave tequilana. The sequence goes on along the minus strand of JAVJIF010009507.1, from coordinate 133,919 downwards.
CTTTGAGGGGTACCATCAAGCTACTGCTCTGGAGCTCCTGGTAGATGACCTTGAGAAGGACGTGGAGGAATGGCGCCATTTCTATCGTTCCGACGCAGCGTCTTTGGCTGATGAACGGCTCGCACGTCTTGTCGCCCAGAAGCGCGAGGCTCAGCTCGCTGCCCAAGAGGCTGTTGAGGCTATCTCCTCTGACTTGAGGTCCTTGGAGGCAGAGGAAGCAGAGGTTGGGAGTGCAATTGATGCTTCCAACAGTGCTCTTTTTGACGCTGAAGATAAGATCAAGAGGGCTGAAGAGATGATCCGAAAGGCAAATCTCCTCTTGTCGAAGGCTACACAGATGCGTCATGAAGAGTCTGCGCGGCTTAAGCAGCTCAGGGCTCGAAGTGAGGAACTGGCGGAGCGGAAGTCATCACAGAGGGCGACTTTGGCGGAGACCGAGGCTCGTCTGGCTCAGGCGGTGGACTTCGATGAGGCAGAGCTAAGATCACAGGCGCTGGCCCAGGCTGAAGATGACAGGAGGACGCGGCTAGCTTCGCTCGGAGATCGGATCCGTTCTTATCATGTACGCCTATAGGCTCCTCCATGTATCCCATCCTTTTGGATTTAATAGAAAATTTTTCTTTTGTCGTCTGTTGTTTAGATAATGAGACATGACTGTCTGTTGGTTCAGAGGTTGTAGTAACATAATCGAATGGGACGTTGCCAGTCTCGAGGTTAGCCCTTTGCGGGGCTTGAAAGGAAGGGAGATACTTGCCTTTTGTAAATGTCAGCAAGCATCGAGATTGAGACTTAGCTGTCAGCTGGTTCAGGGGTCGCAATGACATGACCAATTTGAGACGCCACTAGGCTCAATGGTAGATGAAACTTGGCTATCTGCCAGTTCAGAGGTCGCAATGACGTAACTGGTTGAGAAGCCACCAAGCTTCAATCAATAGGTGATACTCGTCTTTTGTAAATGTCAACGAGTATCGAGACCTGTCTTTTGTAAATGTCAACAGGGCTCGGGATCGAGACTTAGCTGTCTGCTGGTTCAGAGGTCGCAATGACATGACCAATTGAGACGTCACTAAGCTCAATGGTAGATGAAACTTGGCTATCTGCCAGTTCAGAGGTCGCAATGACGTAACTGGTTGAGAAGCCACCAAGCTGCAATCAATAGGAGGTACTCGTCTTTTGTAAATGTCAACGAGTATCGAGACCTGTCTTTTGTAAATGTCAACAGGGCTCGGGATCGAGACTTGGCTGTCTGCTGGTTCAGAGGTCGCAATGACATGACAATTGAGACGTCACTAAGCTCAATGGTAGATGAGACTTGGCTATCTGTCAGTTCAGAGGTCGCAATGACGTAACTGGTTGAGAAGCCACCAAGCTGCAATCAATAGGTGATACTCGTCTTTTGTAAATGTCAACGAGTATCGAGACCTGTCTTTTGTAAATGTCAACAGGGCTCGGGATCGAGATTTAGCTGTCTGCTGGTTCAGAGGTCGCAATGACATGACCAATTTAGACGTCACTAGGCTCAATGGTAGATGAAACTTGGCTATCTGCCAGTTCAGAGGTCGCAATGACGTAACTGGTTGAGAAGCCACCAAGCTTCGATCAATAGGTGATACTCGTCTTTTGTAAATGTCAACGAGTATCGAGACCTGTCTTTTGTAAATGTCAACAGGGCTCGGGATCGAGACTTAGCTGTCTGCTGGTTCAGAGGTCGCAATGACATGACCAATTGAGACGTCACTAAGCTCAATGGTAGATGAAACTTGGCTATCTGCCAGTTCAGAGGTCGCAATGACGTAACTGGTTGAGAAGCCACCAAGCTGCAATCAATAGGAGGTACTCGTCTTTTGTAAATGTCAACGAGTATCGAGACCTGTCTTTTGTAAATGTCAACAGGGCTCGGGATCGAGACTTGGCTGTCTGCTGGTTCAGAGGTCGCAATGACATGACCAATTGAGACGTCACTAAGCTCAATGGTAGATGAAACTTGGCTATCTGCCAGTTCAGAGGTCGCAATGACGTAACTGGTTGAGAAGCCACCAAGCTCGATCAATAGGTGATACTCGTCTTTTGTAAATGTCAACGAGTATCGAGACCTGTCTTTTGTAAATGTCAACAGGGCTCGGGATCGAGACTTAGCTGTCTGCTGGTTCAGAGGTCGCAATGACGTAACCAATTGAGACGCCACTAAGCTCAATAGCAATGGAGTTTGGGAATAGTCTCGTTTTCACGGGGAGAAACGAGGGAATCGCTATCATAGGGTTATGTTAACATAACAGCGGGCTACCATTCTATGGATGAGAATTGGTAGGTGATTTTGGAGGTCTCTTATCTCGGGAGAAACGAGGGGATGCTGTCATAGGTTTAATGTTAACATAACAGCGGAATATGTGTGGTCCTACCATTCTATGGATGAGAATTGGTAGGTGATTTTGGAGAGGGAATCAATGGGAGCAGGTCCCTTGGGATTTTAAGCAAACCCCCAGCTACCAACAGGCTTGATATGCTTGGAGAAAGAGAGAGGCTCTCTTTGTGCGTATTCCGGACGCGCGGGTCTCGATCAAAGGTGTAATGTTAACATGATCGAGAGCAAGATCCTTGATTAAGGATAGTATTTCTTTAAGAATTTGCCATTGATTGGCATCATGAGGAGGTCGCCATCTGCAGTCATGAGGCGATATGCTCCGTTTGAATAGACTGTCTCTATCACAAACGGTCCTTCCCATTTAGGCTGAAATTTGCCTTTGGTCTTGTGCGTCATAATCATCGGTCGTCTGACGGCTAAGACCAGGTCTCCTTTATGGAAGATTCTCTGCTTGACCTTTTTATCGAAGGCTTTTGACATCCGAGCCTGATATAGCTCGATGTGTTGCTGAGCTTGTAGCCGCTTCTCGTCTAGGGCTTCGAGCTCTTGAAGACGCAGGCGATCATTGTCTTCTGATGTCATCTTAGTAGTCAAGGCTACCCGTAATGATGGCACCTGGATTTCCAATGGGATGACCGCTTCGCACCCATATACCAGGGAGAAAGGCGTATTGCCTGTCGGTGTCCGAACCGTAGTCCGGTAGGCCCAAAGGCATTCACCGAGCTTTTCGTCCCAATCTCGCTTGTTCGAGGAGACAAACTTCTTGAGCAGCTTGATGATTGTCTTGTTAAATGCCTCTGCCAAGCCGTTGGCGGCAGGATTGTAGGCGGTTGAAGCCACATTCTGAATTCGGTATTTATCGCAGAACCGATAGAACCCCTGGCTTACGAATTGGGGACCATTGTCATGGATGATCCGCCTGGGACACCAAATCGATAGATGACATGGTGTTTGATGAAGCTAACCAGATGGGAGGTTTTGACTTCGGCCAAAGGTGTGGCCTCTGCCCATTTTGAGAAGTAATCGGTTATTGCCAGGATAAACCGGTGACCTCTTGCCGAAGAGGGACTGATTGGCCCTACGACATCGATTCCCCATGCTTCAAATGGCCATGAAGCAACAGTAGGGTGGAGCAACTCCGAAGGTTGGTGTATGAAGTCTGCATGGACCTGGCACGCCTTACACCTTCGTGCATATTGGGTGGCATCGGCCATCATGGTCGGCCAGTAGGACCCAAGTCTGTGCAACCTGTCTTTAAGCTTTGGACCCGGCTGGTGAGCTCCGCAAATGCCATCATGTGCTTCTTTAAGCACTTCCTGTGCCTCTGAATGAGAGAGACAACGGAGGAGGACACCGTCATATGAACGACGGTAGAGTGTCTTCAAAGTGGGATCATAGTAGAAACGGAGCGACCTTCGTCTGATGGACGCCGCTTCTTTGGGATCGTCTGGAGGCAAACCGTGCAGAGCGTAGTCAATGAGGGGGAAGCGCCAATCCCTCGGCTCAAGATTCACGGAGGTATGATGGACTTCTTGGATCCTTAGCATATGCTTGGTGCATACGAGATGCCGGGTTGCGACTGTGAGGTGATACTCTGTGTCGGCCGGTAAGGCTAGCGTCGTCGCTAGTGCAGCGAGAGCATCCGCCTTGGTATTCTGAGATCGGGACACATGCCCGATGTAGAAGCCTTCAAATAAGCTAGCCAATTCGATGGCTGTATGATAGTAAGGCACCAAGTCCTCATGGCGGACTTCATATTCACCTTTTACCTGGCTAATGATCAGTTTTGAATCGCCATAAGCTTCAAGATAGCGTACCCCCATTCCGTGGGCGAGTTGGAGACCAATGAGCAGAGCATTGTATTCCGCTACATTATTAGAGCATGACTCTGTCAAGGAGAACGCTCTGGGAAGGATATGATCCTGTGGGGAGATGAACACAACCCCTACTCCGGCAATAATCTTGCCTTTGGGGCCCATCCGTGATGCTCCGTCGAAGAACATCTGCCACACTTCCTCTGCTGAGGTTGCATTAGACTCGAAGACCTCATCAGGGATGTCTTCGTGAAGTTTTGAATGTTCCGGAACTGGATGCGCAGCCAAGAACTCTGCAAGGGCTTGACCTTTAACCGCCTTTTGAGGGGTAAAGGTTATGTCGTATTGGGACAATAGCAGTGCCCATTTAGCCAATCTTGAGTTCAACGACCCTGGCTTCGTCATGAGAAGACGTAAAGGGTTCACCCTGGAGATGACATGTATGGTTTGGCCAACCAAATAATGTCGAGTCTTCTGGACAGCGAAGACGAGAGCTAAACACTCCTTCTCAATAGGATTGTACCGAGATTCCGCTCCTATGAGAGTTCTACTCAGATAGTAAATGGCCTGCTCATGGCCATTGTCGTCCTTCTGAGCGAGGAGGGCGCCGAGGGAATAATCCAGGGCTTTTACATAAAGCAGGAATGGTTTCCCTGATGTAGGGGCCACAAGACTGGAGATTTTGTGAGATACCTCTTAATGTCTTCATAAGCTTCTTGACAAGCTCGATCCCATATGAAGGCAGTACCCTTCTTCATTAGTCGGGTAAATGGTTGGCAACGGCCCGATAGATTTGCTATGAATCTTCTGATATAGGCTAACCTGCCTTGTAAGCCTCTGAGCTCTTTGAGGTTTGTGGTGGATGCATGTCCTGGATGGCTTTGACTTTGTCTGGGTCTAGATGGATTCCTTTTGATGTGATGATGAACCCAAGGAATTTGCCGCTGGATACTCCTAAAAAGGATTTTGTCGGGTTCATTTTCAACTGATGAGCCCGCATTATATTGAACATCGTCCTTAGATCGCGAAGATGTTCATCTTTGCGGCGACTTTTGACAGCAATGTCGTCAACATAGCACTCCACCGTCTTCCGGAGATGATCGCGGAAGATCATGCTCATTGCCCGCTGGTAGGTTGCTCCGGCGTTCTTCAGTCCGAAGGGCATTACAGTGTAGCAGTATACCCCCAATGGCGTTCGGAAAGAAGTATGCTTCTCGTCATCAGGATACATCTTGACCTGGTTGTACCCTGAGAAGCCGTCCATGAAAGACATCCTCTCGAATCCGCATGTGTTGTCGATCATGACATCGGTGATCGGCAATGGGAATTCATCTTTGGGACAGGCCGTATTGAGATCACGGTAGTCGATGCAGATTCGTATTTTCCCATTCTTCTTGAGGACGGGGACTATGTTAGCCACCCAATCTGGATGTTGTTCCTCCCGGATGAAGCCACAAGCAATGAGCTTATGAACTTCGGCTTCAATAGCCTCCATGATGTTTGGGCGGAACCGACGTTGTTGCTGCTTGACTGGCTTAACGTCGGGCTTGATGTTTAGACGGTGCATAGCGACCTGTGGATCAAGTCCGGGCATGTCTTCATAGCTCCAGGCGAAAACATCTATATACTCTTTTATGAGTATTATCAGTTCTTCCTTTTCGATGAGTGATAAGCTTTCACTTATGAAAATAGGCTTGGGGTGATCTTGACTACCCAAGTTGACCTGGATCACCTTGTCTTCGGTAGGCGGCTCGCGCAGCTCAAACCGCTTTTCCCATTGGAGACTTAATTGCTGGGCCCATGATTCCTCATTGGCAACCTCTGCGGGTTCCAACTGACTGCTTGAAGTCATGAGGCTTTCGAATATTCTTCCTATGCTGACATCAGAGTCCCATTCGGAGGATGAGGCCGACTGTGATGGGATCGATCCATCGCTTTTGTCCTGAAACGTTGTTGATGATGTGGGTGTAACATAACCCAACCCCCTGCGCGTACTATCATAGTAATTTGCAGGTTTCCCTCTTGGGACGGAGTTACGCATCAAGCTGCGTCTTCCTTTTCCGAAGTTTAGGCCCGCTCCCTGCTTCAGGTTGTAACCCATCTTCTTCATGATATGGCGCGCTGATGGCGCGTAATGAAAGAACTGTGGAGCATCCGACTCTGAGCTTGAGTCTGTAGTTGAGGATCTCCCTGGCCGAACTTTGCCGAAGATTATCGGCGACTGACCTTGCTTGGACGGAGGGACTACCAGCGTGGCCCCTTCTATGGCTTCCACGGATGTACTAGCCACACTCGACTCATGTACGGGCATATGAAGAGAGCCATCCATAATGGATTTGATCGACTCGATGCTCGCAGGATAATCAAAAGAAATATTATCATTAATTATCCATTCGCCTTCCTCATCAGAAGGGATCTTACATCGGGGATCATTAAAGCATGCTACAATTGGCTCGCCAATCAGAATGGCCGGCATGCCCGTTTCAGATTCCGAATCCGCCTCATTGCCGCTTTCATCACTGTCTGGCAATGGTTCTCCCGGCGTTCCACTAGCCTCTTGATATAGGAGAGCATCTGTGAAATAGTTTTCCACCCCCTTGAAGGGCTGCTTCTCAGCGAAGACAGTTCGTACTGTCGCATCATCCTCAACATACTTGAAGCACTGATGGAGAGTGGATGGAACGATCCAGTTGGCATGGATCCATGGTCGTCCCAGTAGCAGGTTGTATGATGTGTCCGCGTCAATGACATAGCATGTCACTTCTGACTTCAGGCTTCCGATTCTGCAGCGAAGCCGAATCTTTCCAAGCGGATGGCTGCTCCCGGCGTTGAAACCATATATTGTAGTGGTGGTTGCGGACAACCTGTACAGTGGTATGCCAAGGAAGTAGAGGAGCCTTTTGGGGATGATGCTGAGCGCAGACCCCGGATCGACTTGTATCCTTTCAATACAGGTTGAACCGATATACCCGGTATAGTACAGAGGTCGATCATGCTTGTTGTCTTTGAGAAGCATATCTTCCGCATTGAAGGTAATGGCAGGTACCTTTGACTGTGCGTGATGGCACTCTGAGCAGGAAAGCCGCATCTCATCACCAGGAATCTCAGGCATGTATGTCAGAAAGGACTCTGAGTTGGCTAGCGCATCTCTGAGTGCCTCTCTTGTCTCTTTAGAGAGACGAAGAAGCTCGTGTATTGTGATACGAGCCGGGATATTGGCTAAGTGGGCCAATATATCAAAGCGAAAGGGCGTGGCTAGCCCTTGGCTTGGCGGTTTCTTCAACACGTGGTCGAATCGCACTTCCTTAGGTTTTCCTTTCCCTTGGCTGGAATTGGAGTGGATGTCGGCATTGGTACTGACGCCGTTTGTTGCTGTATCTCGTCAGTAGTTCTGTCATACTGCCTTAGGTATGACTTTCCAGACCGGGTGCCCATCTGTTGAGGCGCATCTGCCTGCGCTGTACAGGCATGCTTCTCTTCTTCTGAATCGCTGAGGGAAGCCGAAGTAAGATTACCATCATCTGGCAGGACAGAGATGACATTGCAGGACTTGCTCTTTTTGCTGGAGTCCTTCGACGTCCGCTGTACGTTTTGGACGAGGTCAGGGTGTATCCACATAACTTCCCCTGTCTCCAATGTCAAAGGGACGAGACCCTTGTTGTATTGAGTCATGGCTGGAGGATGCTTGACTTCTAGCCGTGGCGCCGGGGCTGAATAGGTCCCGTCGGGAACCATGACCTTCTGGGCAGTGCCGAACTCAATAGTCACCATATTGGCAGTGACTTTCTTCTGCTCCGTCTTCAGTGTGAGGACTCCGGCGTCGACCAAGGCTTGAATTCTATCCTTGAGAACATAGCACTTGTCAGTAGGATGGTGGATCATCCTGTGGTAGAGGCAGTACTTAGGGTCGTTTGTGCGCCCTATCTCATCAGGGCGTCGAGCATCTGGCAACTTCATCTTATTCCCTTTGTGGAGCAGATGGAATATCGTGACCACCTGGTCGTCTCTGAAGGAGTACTGTTTAGGAGGGAACTTGGGCTCCTGATTGTTGAAGCTGCTCTTCTTGGCCTTTGACTGCATGTCCCCGGTCAGCTCGACGGACATAATTTCCTTCCCTTTAGCTTGGGAAGACTGCGGGAAATCGCTGCGCCCTTTGTTGTTCGCGCCCCATTTGCTTCTAGGGGCGGATGACTCGAACTTTTTAGCCGATTTTTCGGCTATCTCAGCTTGTTCGACCAGTTCCTTCCAAGTGTGGGCCTTGACAGCCCCCATGCGAACTTCTACTTGATCCGAGAAGTTATGTCTGCATGTTTGTAAAAGCATGGGTAAAGGCATCCCTGCTGGGCACATCAGAGATAGATTTCTGAACCGCTCAATGTATTCACGGACAGATTCGCCTTTCCTCTGCACAGTGGAAAGGAGCTTGTCCATGGTCACTTCGGTGTCATCCTCATAGAAGCGAGAGAGGAACCGAGTTTCCAGGTCGATCCAGGAATTGATAGAGCCCTGAGGAAGGCTTCGGAACCAGTCGAATGCCACCCCTTTCAAGGTGCCGATGAACAACCTAGCCATGATGGCGTCGTTGCTTAGAACATTACCGGTCTGGGACCGGAAATAGTAGATGTGCTGATTGGGCGAGCTCTTACCATCATACGTATGCAACGTTGGTGGTTTGAACTTTGGCGGATATGGCACCGAATCCCATTCCAGTGGGTAAGGACGGACTACCCCCACTTTCTTCAATTCATCCTTCTGAGCCAGGGATGAAATTTGAGCTTGAAGGCCTTTAAGGACTTCGGCATCCAGGGAAGAGCCTCCCTTAGTTCTCTCCGTCTTGGGCGGATCATTGCTGAGATGTCCCTCCTCGTCATGATTACTCCCGGTATCATCATTCCGGTTGCTGAGGAGCTGAGCGAGCATCTGTTGAATATTGTCCAGGGCCTCTTGCTGAGTTCTAGAGGTCTGCTCCTGAGCTTCCAAACGCCGACGAAGGTCGTCATTGGCGTTCTCGGCCATATTGACCGATGCTTTGTCCGTTCGCACCGAACTGACTGTTGCTGAAGAGGCATACCCGCTGTCTTCATCTTCTCCATCGGATGATTGGGTGACCGCCTGAGTTGTGGCACGGTTGGGACCGTCGAGGAGGAAGGCTGCTCATAATTATAGGGTATCGCCACCCTGGATCTGGTGCTTCGGAAAACACCTTCTTCGCGCACCAAGACTTCACCTAAGTCCGGGCTATAATCTGGATCTGGGGAGCCGAAAGGGGTGTCGTCAGAGGCTTGACTTCTTCCGCGCAGCTCTCGCCCCTTCCGGTCATGTTGACGGATGCAGAGGCTGGATCCGGTGGCCCGCTCCTTTTGGGATGCCTCATCGGGACGCGCGCAGACAGTCGATCAAAGACTGATCGCCGATATGGAGCAGTGGCGAGGGTCGGTCGTAACCGACACTGCATAGAATGGACCATCACCAATTGGCATTCACATCGTCGAAGACAGGAGGAAGTGGCCTGGAAATGCTTCAATCTCCGCTTGTCCGCCAAGAATTCTCACAGGTCGGCCCTGTAGGGACCTGAACAATCTAGTATTTGGGACAACGCATCGTTCCCCTTATTCCTGCGGAAAGGATTAGCACCGTATAGTGCTCTGGTTTTAGCCTCGTGGCTGTAAACCCGATGAGTACGCCGAGGTACATCAGCCTTGCTTGTGAGGACAGGGCTAGCAGTAGGCATTGCTGCTCTAGGTGACGGGATAATCGCCGTCTTGACTTTATGGTTGGCAGCATTGTTGGCGCAGGCGGGCATCTTACCTTTTTCTTCATAAGAGAGGCGCGGATTTGGCGTGGCTACGCCTGAAATTTCAGCAGAGGACCTCTGTTTAGGCCTCCATATCCGTTTTGGCAGAGGATGCATAGGTTCGCAAGGAACCTGAATAGCCACAAGCGGGGCTGCGGGGTGTTGGCAAAATTCTGCCTCTGGTTTCTGATTTGAAACCTTGGTCATGAAGACCTTCCGGTGCTTCCGTGCTCGAAGCATCAGGCCACCCCCAGAGAGGACTTCTTTAAATCTTCCTTGATCGATCTGGATAACAAGGTTCTCAAAAGTGCAGGATCTGGGCCGCGGGCATGTTTCCTTGTTGCGCCAGAGAACTGCGGCAGGTTTGCAGAGAACCTTTTCCGTCTCCGCAGAGACTTTGCTTGAAGATTTAGCCAGAGAAGATCTGGCTGCACCGGCTTTTCTGAATTCAGAGATAGACCCTAAGGTCTGTTCGTCGCATTGCGACACTTGATTCTCAGCAGAGGAGAATACAGTCCCCAGCGGAGTCGCCATCTTGTTTTCCATTATGTTTGCAAAGGGGGAAAACTTATAAATAAAAAAGTTTGAGGAGCTAAATTACAAGTATTCTTAAAAAGATTACAAGTAGATCTCCTCAGAGATTCTGGGAAAATGTGCCGATAGGAGTCTGGTCAGCGCGCGACCACTTTGTCCCTTTGACGATGCGAGCGATGAGATTCCCTTCTCGCCTGGTTCCGGGAATCAGAGAATAGAGGATTGGTAGAACCCTCTGACTACTTCTCAAAACCACTTCTGTGAGGAATTCCTTCTCGCCTGGTTCCGGAGATTCCTTGAGGAAAAGAGGTTGTTAGGGTATCGCCACCCTGAGAAGAGAAGTATTTCTCTTGAAAGGTCTCTGAATTAGAGATTGCACGGTGCGTTGATGAAGAAGTCCGATCTTTGAGAAGACGCCAATCTCGCCGATGATCAATTGATGATCCTCCTCGATCTGATGCGATGCGATCCCTCTCCCTGTGCCCCTGATGGGCTATTTATAGGGAAAGTAAGGGTATAATCGTCCCCTTTGAAGATATAGAAACAGATTGAACCGAATCTGTTTGAATCTGGAAAGTAGCCTTGCTGCGAGGCTATAATAGCTTCCGCGGAGCTAGAAAATGGCAAGTCGGTTGATCTTTCCGATGTGTTATGATCCTTTCCATATCGTTGATTGATTCTCCTTGATCCACTTACTCGTTTCAAGAGAGTCAAGAGATTGTGGCAATCACCTGCCATATTTGAATCCTGATTGGATTTGATTAGCTTAGATCTAATCTTATCAGGAGATTTGATTGGTCAAAGGTTGACCATAGCAGGCTGATGGCGGAGCTGCCCGCTTTGAAGCTCATAGCGGAGCTAGAGGCAATTCCTGGCGAAGTCCGAAAAGAGGCTTTTCGGCGAAGCTGTCAGTTAGCTTCCTGGCGATGCTCTGGATGATGTTAGCCTCTCAAACGAGGCTATCTCTTTGGGCTAATGTAATGCTAAATGCTAGCATTTTAGACCTGCTGAGGTCTGTTTAGAAACAATCCGGGTTCACTGTTCTGCTTGCTGGATCAGTGGAGTCCAAACCGCTTCCTCGTCCCTTGGAGTTGGGTGAAAAACTGGTCTTCAGCTCGTCTGTCCCTTGTCTTTTGTAAATGTCAACAAGTTTAGACATCGTTCGGACCAATGAGAATCTTGTCTTTTTTAAGTGTCAACAGCAACATCTGTAGAGAACTTTCAGTGATATGGTTTCAACAAGCCACCTGAAAGACAGAGATGAAGAAATGATCCAATGATACAGATCCTTGGATCAAACACTTAAACAATCTTTGGGATACCCGCTTCGAACAGCGTGAGCCACCCAAGAAGATAAGGTTATTCAGATCAATCTGGGAGATGAGGCTAATCCTAAGCCCATCTTTATAAGCGAAGGTCTATCACCATACGGAGAAAAAGGGTCTAATTCTCTTGTGCAAGAATATATAGACGTCTTCGCCTGGAATTATGAAGACATGCCTGGACTTGATCCTCGAGTGGCTATGCACCGCCTCAACATTAATACGGACGTAAAGCCTGTCAAACAACAACAGCGACGGTTCCGTCCAGAAATAATGGAGGCAATTCAATCAGAAGTCAGAAAGCTTATAGATCTGGCTTCATTAGGGAAGAACAACATCCTGATTGGGTAGCCAACATCGTCCCCGTTGCCAAAAAGAACGTAAATATCCAGATCTGCATTGATTTTCGTGATCTAAACGAGGCTTATCCCAAGGACGAATTCCCACTTCTGATCACGGATGTCATGATTGACAATACGTGTGGATTCGAGTGAATGTCCTTCATGGATGGATTCTCAGGTATAATCAAATCAAAATGTATCCTGATGACGAAAAACATACCTCTTTCAGGATACCACTGGGGGTATACTGTTACACCGTCATGCTCTTCGGACTGAAGAATGTAGGGGCAACATATCAAAGGGCCATGAATGCTATTTTCCACGAACACATGCGCAAAACGGTGGAATGCTATGTTGACGACATCGCAGTAAAAAGCCGCGCTAAAGGTGATCATATAACTAATCTAAAGGTTGTCTTCGACATCATGCGGGCCCATCAATTGAAGATGAACCCCACCAAGTCCTTCCTGGGGGTGGCCAGCGGCAAGTTCCTAGGGTTTGTAGTGACTTCCACCGGAATTCATTTGGATTCGGAAAAGATTCGCGCTATACAGGAGATGCAACCTCCGAGAAACCTCAAAGAGCTCAGGGGATTGCAAGGACGATTGGCGTACATCCGTAGGTTTATCTCAAATCTCTCCGGAAGATGCCAACCCTTTTCCATATTAATGAAGAAGGGTGTCTCGTTCATTTGGGACAACGCTTGCCAGCAAGCATTTGAGGAAATTAAACAGTACCTCACACAACCGCCAGTCCTTGCAGCTCTGGTGTCTAGGAAACCTTTCCTGGTATACGTCTGAGCGATGGATCATTCTTTAGGAGCCTTATTAGCTCAGAACGATGATCAAGGACGAGAGCAAGCGATCTACTATTTGAGTAGAATAATAATCGGGGCCGAACACTGGTACAACCCGATCGAGAAGGAATGTTTGGCATTGGTGTTCCTGTTCAGAAAATGCGACACTATTTGGTAGGCCAAACTATAAACGTCATATCAAAAGTCAACCCCTGAGGTTACTTATGACAAAGTCTTCATCGTTAAACGGCCGACTGGCAAAATGGGCCATATTGCTATCCCAATATGAAATGCACTTTTTACCACAAAAAGCTGTGAAGAGACAAGCTGTGGCGGATTTCCTGGCTGAGCATCCAGATCCGAAGGCAGCCAAACTTTACGAGGATCTCCCAGACGAGGTCGCTGAAGCCTGTCAGACTCAGACATTCTTCGAAAAGCAAGTGTGGCAACTTTTCTTTGACGGTGCATCGAGAACAAGCCCAAAAGGACATATAGTGGCAGGAGTAGGAGTAGTACTCGTCTCCCCATAGAACTATGTGGTTTCTCGAGCTGTCTCGTTAACCGAGCCATGTTCCAACAATGTAGCGGAGTATAATGCCCTCTTGATTGGGATGCAATTCGCCGATGAGATTGGCGTTAAAAATCTCGAGGCATACGGTGACTCTAAGCTCATCGTCAGTCAAGTTCGCGGGGAGTACGAAGTCAGACATGAAGACCTAGTACCCTATTACAATGCAACTGTCTACATGGCCAAGAAGTTCACCAACTTTTTCATTGACCATGTACCACGCAAGCAAAATGCGCATGCAGATGCACTGACGTCTCCCGCTACCTCTTTAGCTCTTCCAGTTAGAGCAGCAGAGAAAATATTTGTCTACAGCTACGACCTGTATTGCCCGAGAATTGTCCCTGAGGACTACACGGAGCCAACAGGAGATCGTCAGGACAAGGAAGTTCTCGAGTCGTCAGCCGGTCCAGTGCCTAGAGACTGGCGATTCCCTTATATTGATTATGTCTTATATGGCATCCTGCCTGAGAACACCAAAGAAGCGGCTGCCATTCGAAGGAAAGCCCCTAAATTCTACTATAATGCGATTACGCGAACACTGTATCGTCGATCGCATGACTGGATCTTGCTTCGCTACTTTTCACAAAAAGAGGCACATGAGGTATTGAAAGAAGCCCATGATGGCATGTGCGGAGCCCATCAACCTGGCCCAAAACTTGCATATCGACTCCAAAGGTTGGGATATTACGGCCCAAGATGATTGCTGACGTCGTCACTTATGCCAAAAGATGTCACGCCTGTCAAGTACATGGCGATTTCATCCATCAAGCCCCCGGGTACCTTCACTCTACAACCTCTACCTGGCCATTTGAGATGTGGGGAATGGATGTAGTTGGCCCTATCAGCCCACCATCCTCAAAAGGACATCGGTTTATTTTGGCCATAACCGATTACTTCTCCAAATGGGCTGAGGTCATTCCTTTGAAGGAGGTGAAGTCATCTGATGTGATCAAATTTGTCAAACATCACGTCATTTACCGTTTTGGTGTGCCTCGGCGAATTGTCCATGACAATGGACCCCAGTTCGTCAGTCAGGATTTTCAGAGGTTCTGCGCTAAGTTCAGAATCCAGAGTATGTCCTCAACGGCATACTATCCCGCCGCTAATGGTCTCGCAGAAGCTTTCAACAAGACCATTGGCAAGCTTCTCAAGAAATTCGTCTCCAAAAGTCAGCGTGACTGGGACGACAAGCTAGGTGAATGCTTATGGGCCTATCGCACAACTGTGCGAACCCCGACTAAAGCTACGCCATTTTCTTTGGTATATGGGTATGAAGCCGTGCTTCCGCTGGAAATCCAAATTCTATCTCTACGCGTCGCCTTGACAGCAGGGATGACAAATGAGGAGAAGCATCGACAACGACTCCAAGAATTGGAGGCCTTACATGATAAACGTCTGCAGGCCCAACAACAAATCGAGCTCTACTAAGCTCGGATTACCAGAGCCTTCAACAAGAAAGTTAAAGTGCGAACTTTCAAGAAAGGTGACCTTGTCTTAGCCGTCAGAAGACCAATGGTGATGACACATAAGACAAAAGGGAAATTCCAGCCCAAATGGGAAGGACCATTTGTAGTAGAGTCAGTCTACTCAAATGGATCATATCGCCTCATAACTGCAAATGGCGATACACTCATGATGCCAATCAATGGCAGGTTCCTGAAGAAGTACTATCCTTAATGGTACTCCTCCGACGATCAAGTTAAAAGTACACCTCTGATCAAAGCACCAAGAAAAGTGTCTTTCCTTTGCTAGACTACAAGCTAATCAGGCACTGGCTACACCATGATGCATGTTGATAAAGAAAAAACTTAGGTTCTAATATTCCTATCTTCATTAACATCCGACGCCTCCGACGGCTAAGGATAGAGGAAAATGTTGGCTTCTAAGCCCAACATAAGTCCTCGACAACTCACTATGCTGAGGGGAATAGCATGGCTAGCCCAACCCAAACGGTAGTTTGTAAAGGCACCTCAAATCCGTTGATAGCTGAGGGTTTGCTAAAAATCCTAAGTGGATGTAGTTCTACCCTTTCCTCCAAAATCCCTTACCAATTCTCATACATAGAATGGTAGGTCTACAAAATACAATCATTACTACGTTAACACTATACCTCTGGTAATGAAAATTTTCAATACTCCCTATCAAGTACAAACCTTACTTGTTAACCCTATATGGAGTAGCAAACCTTTTAAAGTTGTCAGGTTAACATTATACCTCTGACACTTCAAACTTCATTTGTCAATTCTCATCAATAGAATGATAGGCCCTCAAATTGCTCGTATCGCAAACCAATTTTTGTCAAGTTAATACCACACCTCTGACAAATTACTGTTAAGTTCAACATTACACTTCTAACAGTAATCAAGTTGCTGCCAAGTTCAATATTAAACCTCTGACAGTCATTTTCTCTCAGACTTCCATATCGAAGCTGAAATGAACGATGCTAAGTTTAACACTACACCTCTAGCATCCAGGTCATTGCTAAGTTTAACAATACACTTATAGCCATGACTTTCCCTCGGACTTCCTTGTCAAAGTCGAGATGACCAATGCCAAGTTCAAAATTACACCTCTAGCATTACCCTCACTGCCAAGTTAAACATCACACCTATGACAGTGACACTTTCAGTTTTCCCAAATAAACTGAAATGCTTTTGAGTTAAGTTAATATCACACCTCTGACTCACATCTTTGTCAAGTTAACATTACACTTCTGACAAGACTACATTCAACCCGTTAAGTTAATATTACACCTCTAACGGTAAAGACTTTCCTAGATCCCCCGCGAATCTAGTCTCACTTGTTATTCTTCCCATTGTTAGGTTAACATTACACCGTTAACAGTGTTTTCACTAGATCCCAGCTGATCTTAATCAAGTTAATCCCTAACCTCTGATAAAAGTTCATCTTCCCTGGGGGTACAAGTTCCACCTGTCACTTTCCTTTATAGAGTGGCAGGTCCACAAAAATTATCTTATCCCTTGTCAAGTTAATATCACACCTCTGACAGTATTGTTGAGTTCCTGAAATAGGATCTCTCTCTATAAAATTTGACTCGTTAAGATTATCATCATAGTTTTGACAAGTCAAAGATTATTGCTTCTATTCGTCGGACTAAAAAAAAAAGGTTCAAGACAATAGGAGATAAAAAAAGGTGTCACTTTTATTTATATCCAGGCATATGAAAGTGATACAAAACGCTCTCTTATACAATATGATTGAGTGTTACAATAAAGGAGTACAAAGAAGTCCCTCTCTCTCAAAGGTTGCACTCACTCCTTGAAGCTTCTCTCCATTCCAAGTACAAGATGTTCGGAAGGGCGCCAAAGATGGGCTGAGCACTGTGATGATGTTTGGAGGCTGATTACGTCACCATGCATGACATGAACATCGAAGGAGTCCAGTGTTGACCAAGAACAATGGTGTTTCTTGAGGTTGAAAGGCAGCAGAATCTTCTGATTCCACCTGACCATCCGAAGTGGGGTATGATCCTTCATTGATGAACACCTCCACCACCAGAAAGTCATCCAATGAGCATGGAGTTTTCATCGATGTCACTTCTGGGGTAAGTGAAGGGAGAATCCAAGACCATACCCACCACTATATCCACCGCCATACTCACTCTGACCATGCAATGCCAAGAAGCATGACTGGTGCATTGAATCCAAAGAGATCTTGGCGGGTGTCAGGGGCCATGACTTCTTCTCCAGTGGTCGACCATCGAACAAGTTCGCCGGCCGATATATTCTCCCAGGGCCCAGCGAATATGAAAAAGGATGATTAAGCCTACCTGCAAGAAGCAAACAAAAATTAGAAGATCTGAAGCTTGAGATACTTTAACAGAAAAACTAAGTGACAGACGCAGCTATTGCTGAAAGCTTCAGACGCAGGGATGACCCGCGCAATGAACCAAAATTCTACGGCGGCAGAAATAGACGCGACCAAAGCTGTGATACACACAGAATTCAAACGCAGTCTAGTTTTGCACCCGCGTCTAAAGTAGGAGACGCGAAGGGAATCAGATGCGAAAATTGCCATCTCCCTGTTTGATAAACAGGGGTTGCTAAATTCAGGCCTGAAACCTTCGATCTGAGTTGAAATTTTTCTAAGTCTACTGCCTCAGACGCGAGCTCTGTATGAAAAGTTCACGGCCCAAGTGCAAAAGTCCATTATACTCGCGTCCAGAGAATTTTGAGTCAGAATTTTCTAAATGGCGCAACTTCCAAAAGACAGCTGCACCAGTTAGACTTCAGGAGACTTCAGGAGAAGGTCAAGAAGATGAATCTCTTTAAGAGATATCAAAACTGAAACTCAGTTGGGCTGAAAATTTCATGGCAAAAACCAGGAAGTCATACCCGCAGAAACACCCATTAAGGGGTGAACTCTCTGCATCAAGGCGGCGGACATAAAGGGTGCTCAAAGAGACGCTTTTCGACCTTGAAATCATTTGACAGTGATAATCTTCTGAAAATATTAAACAGAAGCATGAAAGCTCTGGGTCATCATCGTCTATGGGGGCAAACCCCAGATAAAGTCCTTGAAGGAAGAAGGTGGAATCCCTCAGAGCACTCGCTCTCAAAGGAAAGCTGTCTAAGTAATGGACTGCTAAAAGGAGAGGGTGAGGCCTATTATAGGCAAACCATAAAGCCTATAATTAATGGCTCACTAATCCAAACCGTCAGCCTTAATTTTCGCGCGAGTGTCAAAGCCCAATGAAAGGCTGACGCGTGGATTGTCGCTTCGGGAAGCGGCGAGGACGCAGGCCTCCAATCGCCAGTGCCGATTTGGCATTTAAAAGCATTAATGCCTAAACCCAATGAAGGGCTGACGCGTGGACTGCCGCTTCGGGAAACATCGGATGATGGGAGTCCCCAACCGACAACGTCGACTTGGCATTTAAAGATCTAAGGAAATCTTTATGACAAGATGCATGTAACGTCTGGGAAGTCGCACCAAACATAGGCCCGAGAGCCGCGTCCAGGAACTGGCGTCCCTTTGCGAATTCGAAACGGCGGCTGCGTCTCTCGAAGCGGTTCAGAGTTGCGTCCCCTCAGCAAAAAGGGACCCATTCTGGGGGTCGCATATTGAAATCATATAAAATCAGAAAGCTGCGTCCCGAGACTTGTGAGAAGGCCTATGTCATTCACAGAGACATGCCTCCACTAAGACAGTGTCGCGTCCTCATACCTATGCGTCAGCCTTGGAGAAGCATAAAGCTGCGTCCTCACTGCATCCTGAATTCTGCGTTTTGGTAGAGTTGAGGGCTGCGTTCAGGGAGCTGTGCCTTCAATAACCAAAGCCGCGTCTTTCACGCAAGCTTGAATGGCGTCTCAATTAACAGGTCAGAGTTGCGTTTCCCAGGACCGCGTCTCCCCTATAAATTAGGGCCACGTTCCGCCCAAGAACTCAATCCTACCTGAGTTTATTATTTACAGCCAGTCAAGAATCACAGTCAAAGACTGCAGCTAAGAAATTAGATTCATCTACAGTGGAACAACGAAGATGGAGCAAAATTTCAAAGGGCTTTTATTATTTGAGCCAAAAATGATAAAAGTGATACAAACACTCTTGATGAATAGAGTGTTCTCCTCTTTGCAAAAAAAACGGGGGGGGGGAGGCTAATAATCCTGATTAACCAAAGAACGGATTTGTTCTCGGAGGCGATATATCTCATGCTGACGTGCTTTTTCAGCCTCCATGAGAGCCTGGACCTGCAACTCCTCCTCAGATAAGAATTTCCTCGCAGCCAGCTGTGCTCGTAGAGATTCCAATCTGGAGGAATGAGTGGAGAGGTTTTCTTCAACCTGCGTCCTGGCAGCTTCCAGCTCTTCCAGCTTCTTCCTGGCAGTGGCAAGCTTTTGCTCATTGATTGCAATCAAGGTCTCTGCCTTGGCTATGGTGGCCCGAGCAGTGATAATAACCTGCTCTGCACTCTACATGACGAGTTCAGACTCTCTTGAATCGCCAATCAGCCTTTGATGGTCAGCCTGGAAATGTTAGAGATGGCGGGTCTCTTCAGCTATTTGTTCCTCCATCTCCTTCCGCTCTTGTTCTTGAGCAGCCAGAAGCCTATTTAGGGTTGCCCGGGCTTCGTGTACTGAACCAGCGTCTTCCAGAGACTTAAGCTCTTTCAAGTCACTTCCCAACTGCTCCACCAGCATCAGGCATGCCCTAGCCTGCGAAGGACCTCCAGTATGACCAATGTTCTCGATCAGATTTTCGAGAAGCACTCGGGCAAATTCGAAAGAACTGCCCCCATAAAGGATGAGGTCAATGCATGATCGCATGGAAGCAAAGAACTGTTGCACCATTTGACGTGTCAGTTCTTCCATGATATCACCGGCTGGGGAGAATTCTGCTGATGTGCTCCCAGATCCACTTTCTATCATAGGGCGAGGGATGGGAATCGAGTCGTCCCGTGCAGGAGTAGGATCAACGAAGGGTGCGACAGAAGCTGAGATGGTCGCCAGCACTTCTGGCGCAGTTACTGTCGCAGCAGCCTCCATGGCGACTGAAATAGCAGCAAACCTGACCTCTTCGGAACCCTCGGTTGAGGCTCGAATTGTACTGCCTTCTGGGTCGACGCTGGCCGCAAGATCATCTGCCTGAGCTCCCTCAGCACTCTCTGCAAATCATCAAAATGTCAACCATGACAGTAAAAGGAAGATATTCAAAGCCTCAATATTTCCTTACCAAGCTGAGGATTCAAAGACGGCGAATTCCTGGGCGAATTTTGTGGGGTTGAGGTCTCCCCGACTTCAATAATTGCCCTCTCTTGAGGCATTTCAGTAGCAGGAGCCTCAACGTCCTCCTGCTGGGACAACTCTTATATTATTTCCTCGATATGGGAGGAAGTCGCAGTCTCGCTGTCCACGGCCAGCCCTGCAACATGAAGTTAAAGGGGAAACGTCAGAACTTTTTCCTAGTTCAAAGGGAAACCGGGTCAAAAAGACAATAAACGTACCTTCAGCAGGAACAATTGTCGCTATTGGCGACACCGTCACGGGGTCATACCCTTGTATCTCTTCCTCCGTAATATGTGAGAATTTACTGGATCTGGAGGAGTGGGTTCATCGCCAAAATCGACTTCATCGCCTGAGTAATATTCATCCTCCTCGGACGATGAAGACGACAGTGCAACACAAGAGGCCTCGGCAGTCGAGACCTTACCACCAAGTACTCCGGTAGTAGGGCTGGGGTCAACTGCCCGCGAGCTAGGCATCAATACAGCAGGAGACTCAGGCTGTGGTACCTCATCTCTCCTCTCTTGAGCTGAAGAAGACCCTGGCTGAGTTGAGACCCCCGGAATCTCAACATCATCCCTTCCCACCAGATCAGCTTGAAGTTGCTCAGCCTCATCAGTTGCAGTGGAATCATCAGCAAGCTCCTATTCTTCTAAAATCACGGGGCCCCTGCTGCGCAATCCACGAGGGTGAACAAGGGGGTTTCGTCTTCCTCCTCCTCTTCCTCCCTCTGCTCCTCAATACCGGAAGGGACGGCCTCATCATTGAAGTTTCAGCCCTGAGTCTTTCCTGGCCTTCTTCGGAGCAGGCTCAGCCTGGAGAGTAGCGCCATGGGGACGTTTAGGCACTGCCCGTCGATGCCTTCTAGCAGGCTGCTCCCTAGGTGTTGCTACTCTCGCCTCCACCCCTGTCTCCCCTCTGGACTCTTTCTTAGCCGCCTGGTATTCACAAGACCTCGCATGCGTTTGTTGGAGGCTAACTTGCTCTCATAAGACGCATTAATGCTCTTGATGCAAGAGCGATCCATTGAGTAGCCAGGTATCTTGCTAGCCTGGGAGTACCAAGTGCAGAAACCAAGGCTTGCGTAACAGTTTGGCGTCTTGTGAGGCAAGCTGAAAAGAGCCTTTGTCCCCCCAGCCACGCTGTAATACCAGGCCCGAGCACCTTCAAATAAATTTCGACTGAAGGCGAGTTGGGCGTTGGGGTTACCGACATATAGTTGGTCATAGTCGAACTGTCGGGCAAAACGATTCGGCATATAAGGCTCAATCGTGCACGAGTTCCTTTGCCGGAAGAGCAGATACCCGGGCCGAATATTGATAAGCCACCAGAAGACTCCTGATGGCAGCCTCGTGAAGTCGTCCGGACCCACAATGTCGGCAAATTTATCCCCATAAGAAGCATCGGTAATCTCAGGGAAGCAGCGGTTGAGATGGTAATTCGAAACGTTCAGAATACATTTCCGAACGTAGAACATGTAGTTGTTGGACCAGCTCGAGCTCTCCAGCCGCTGCACAAAAGGGACAAACCCCTCAGATCGAGACACTGGCGTCATCAGCGAGGGGCAGTACATAACGTACCAAGCCATTAGGTACGTGTAGGGAAGCTCGATCCGAGGGTTAGGAGTCTTTACTCTCGGCCTCCCCTCCGAGTCAACCTCCGGTCTTCCTTCCGAGTCGACGATGGCCTCCACTCTACACAGGCTCTGAGTCAGGGCCCTTAACCCACTTTGGATTCCGGCCACCATTGTCGGAAGGAGAGCGATGGACCTACCATAGGCCAACAGGACTGCCGGGTACACCACATCGACAACAATTACCTCATGTGGCAGTGTTGGCACTACACAGCGCTTCAGCCACAGCATGAGGAAGCCCGCCAGTAATGCCCGCTCAAAAATAGGGACCCGGGCTTGATGATGGAAACTTTCAAAAATCATATCAGGTTTGAAAGTGTCTTCATTCGACTCTGTGGTATAGGAACTCACAGAGGCATCGATCCTCTCGACGATCTCTTCGTCGGAGCTGGGAGCTAGAATGGTCACTGAGTGATCTTTCTCAGTTATACCATTAAACAGGTAGCTCGCCCAGGACATCTGCTTAACTCCCCTAGTCCTCTAGGAGCTATTTGACCGCAGATGTGGAAGTGACACAACACTTCCCAGTACGTCTCATATATCTGGGGGCACTCTTTCCTCAAAAGATGAAGCTCCTCAGAAGTGGGAACATATTCTTCATAGGGGCATCTCCCATGACCAGCCCCGAAACTTCATACAGCTCATGCAGGGCGAGCCCCATTTCTCCGACCGGGTTGAAGAATGTCCCCATCAAAGGGTTGTAGTGCTCCAGGATTCCATAAAAATTGTGAGAACTTTGTGGGATGCCATACTGCACAGCCCTGACCGCATGACGCAATCCACTTGTTCCAACAGACCTCCGAGTTCAGCAAGGACAAAGCCCACCATCTTGCCCCACCAGGCTTTGTCGGAGGAATGGACCCACCCGAGCGGCGGAAGTCACCTGGAAAATCACCCCTTACCTTCATGAATTGATTGATGAAGGTGGTGCTGAGCTGAGGAGTTTCCCCTACTGGGTACTCAGACCTGAGTAATCCAGGAAACAAGCCAAAAACTTCCTTTTCGTGTCCGGCAGGGTGTACCTTCCTGGCGCCCAGTATGCCGAGAGAGACATTGGGGACAAGTCGGGCAAGCTCCCATTCCATTGCCCGGGGGACAGACATGTGCTGGAGATAGGATAAGGGATACATTATCTCCATATTTGGAAGAAAGAATTTTCTACCCCCTATTTGGCGAAGCCACTTATAATCGCCATCATGCAAGATGTGACCGTCCTCGCCGATGTTGTCCCCAAAGAAGAAGAGGGGTTTCTTTAACGAATACGTGAATCCGTCTCAAAATCTGCATCGGTCATGATTTCCCGAAAGATCCTCATGTCGACCTTGAGATCTTTTCCCTTCGCTCCTTCGATTTGTCAGCAGTCACAGGAGCAGTCCTCTGTAACACGAAGGTTAGGTTGCGGTCAGCACCGCCTACGTGCCCGAAGTGACATTTCTTGGAGAGAGGGTTGGAGGAACATCGCACTGCAAAAGAAAATAATACTTGATCAGAAATCTGAAAGAAAATGATCAAGTATTTACACTCAAACGCAGGAATGGATCCAGACGCGAAAATCATCAAAATCTGCGTCCAGACCCGAAGACCGCGAGGCTAGTATGGAGCTTGCGTTTTAAATCAAGACTTATGAGATAATTTCTAAGTATTGAACTCGGACACAAGATTCATGAGGACCAGCATCTGATTTCACAAGACGCAAGAGTCATAAGAAATCTGCGTCTGAATCTGTCACACTTAGAAATATTCTAAGTGTTGAACCCAAAACGCAAGGCTCATTGGGGCTCTGTGTTCAACAAGCAGACGCAGATTCGAGCGGATAAAAGAAGCAGAGGTCATTAAACCTGCGTCTTATCCATCAAACTCAAGAACCGCACCTGAAGATCAAACACGGGCATGAGCTCGCGTTGGCGGTTCACATTCAAAGGGAATTTAAGAGTTAAAAGAACTCTGTCAACCCTTTTAATGGCGGAAATCAAGTCCGATGGCTTTTTATACCTGAAATAGGGGTTTCCTGAATGGAGGAACCACCCCTCTGAGTCTCAGGGACGACCGCCTTTGAAGACGAAGCAGTGTGCTTGGCCTTTGGTGCCATTGCGATCAAGGATCCGATATTAGATGAAGGAAATGAGAACAAAGGAAGCTCCTTTCTCAAACCCTAACAGATGCACACGAAGACGAAGGAGAGTCTAATGATGACTCTCGAAAGACTGTTGCCCTTTATAGGCACGGTGATTCGCAAAAATACGCGGCGCTTGGCTCGATGCCTAATCACCGCCTGACGCGTGGACAGTGCATTAAGTGCAGCGGGAGGTTCACGCGCCAAAAAGAAGATGTCCCCTCAATTCAACAGGACACGTGGCAACGTACTCATGACACGGATTCGCATCCAACAGTCGCGTCTTCATCCCAAGAGACGCGTCCCTCCGACGGACGCACCTTCTCAAACTAAGCTAGAGTTGTATCCGGAAAGCTGCGTCTTCATTCCAAAAGACGCGTCCCTCCGAAGATCGCATCTTTTCAACCCGGTCAAGTCGCGTCTACCTCATGGAGTAACAGTCGCGTTTTCATCCCAAAAGATGCACCCCTATAGAAGGCGTGTCTTTAAAGCAGTATTACCCCTGCGTCCACAGAACTGACGTTCAGTCCTTACTTCTGCAATTCAGTTCAACAGTATACTGGCACAAGCAGACGACTGTCCACCCCTGGTTCAAAGTACACCAACGACAAATTCAAAGCATCGGGGAGGTTTAGACTGTGTATCTAGAACACTCAACACGATCAATTTTGGCGGCTTCAAAGAGTTCCACAGTACACTCACCACGAAGGCCATACTCCAAACAAGATCAAGCCCGGAGCATTGTCAGTCCAATCATAAGACTGGATTCAGCTAGAGTCCAAAGTATTTCGAAATCCGTCCCAGCTAACTCAGAATATCGAAAACTTTGGAGGGGGTTCTGTAGGCTGTCTAAAGATCACTAAAAGACAAGGCACCAAAAAGCAGAGTTTCAAGCTCTGGACACAGGACTAATCAGAGCCAGCACTGCAGCGCCAAGGCGCGTGGGTCGAAACCCGCGTCTCAGCCAGCACTGCAGCACCAAGGCGCGTAGGTCGAAACCCGCGTCTCAGCCAGCACTGCAGCGCCAAGGCGCATGGGTCGAAACCCGCGTCTCAACATCACTGCAGCACCAAGATGCGAGGATCGAACCCCATCGCAACTCAGTTATAACTTCCCTCATTATGGGGTCAATCACCACCCACATAACGGGGAAGTTAACCCCTATTGTGGAGTATTTTTAGGGGGCACGTTCACCCCTGAAACCTCTATAAATAGCCCCGTTGCTATGGAGGGTGGGTCGGAATTTTTTTGGGAGATCAGAGAAGAACTTGACTTGAGAGCTTCCACAGAGATGGAGAGACAGTCCAACTCTTCAAGTAACTTGCTGCGCACAAGTTAATCTTATCTTTGCCTGTAATTTCTTTGAGATTTCTGGTCGACAGAGCTGTGTTACTCCGTCCACCAACCAAAGAGAAGATCCCCAAGAGTTCCGACGTTCACCCGGTCAAACGGAATAAGATTCACTTTTCATCGCCACTTGAAGAACCCAGCACTAAACAAAGAGAGATTCAAGACTCAACAACTTTCCTCCCTTGTAGTCGGAGCATTAGTCTGTTGTAATCTTTCAATTGATTCAAGGAAATTTTACACCGAATTTCTTCTCCGTACCAAACAGGAATGAGAGAGGAGAGAGGGGGGAGAGAGAGAGTATAGGGTTATTTAAAAGAGAGAAATGAAGAATTAATGGGGAGGGGTATAATTGAAATTATGGGGAAGTAATTAGGGAATGAGGGGATGGGTATTTTAGGGATATAGAAAAATGGGTTATTAATGGAAAAAGGGGAAAAGAAAAGAAAGAAAGAAAGAAGGAAAGAAGAAGGGGAGGGGTGGGGGGGCGTCGGCCGGCCCACCGCCAGCGGCCTGGCAGCGGCGCCGCCGCCGGTGAAGGGCGGCGCGCGGCGGCCCCGGGGAGGAGGGGTGGTGGAACTTATGTTGTTGTTGTTGTTAGGTAGTGTTTTTTGTTGAAGGAGGTGGTGGGTGGTGGTTGATGGTGGTGGTTGGAAGTTGGAGGAGGAGGAGGAGATGATAGAGTGGTGGTGGAAGTGGAGGAGGTGGAGTATTGATGGATAATTTTGAAGAAAAAGAGGGTGATGAAGAGGTGGGTTTTGTTGAAATTGAAGGTGGAGGAGAGGTGGTTGAATGAAAAGGAGGTGGAGGAGTGGAGAGGGGGAGTGGGGGAGGTGGTGGCCGGCGGCTAGGAGGGCAGCCGGCGGCGGGGGTGAAGGTGGAGGCGGCGGTGATGATGAAGGAGTTGGTTTGTATTTGGTTGAAGGAGTTTGAAATTGAAATGGAATGGAGAGGAGAAGGAAGATGGAAGGAGATTTAATGGGGAGGAGAAGGAAGATGTAATGATAAAATAGGGGGAGAGGGGCTGCAGCAGCAGCAGCCCTGCAGGCGGTGGATGCGGCTGTGGCAGGCGGCGGGAGCAGAGCTTGGGAAAGTCAAAGGGGAAGAAAAGAAAAGAAAGAAAAGGAAAGAAAATTAAAGAAAAGGGAAATTTTAAGGAAAAAGAAAAGAAAATAGTATAAATTTTTTTATTAATTAATTTATTTATTAAAATATCTGGGAGTATAAAGTAGGGGAGTAGCGAAGGAAAAAGTAAGAAAAGAAATTGTCAGTAAATTATATTATTATTTTAATAGAGTGAAAATTTGACTGTTTCAAAAACATTCCGAAAAATTTAAAAAATAGAAAATATTATTTTAAGATGCTCAGTGAAATCGAATTCAAGAAATTCGATGTAGTTTTCAAATTAAAATTTTTGGAATCTTCCAGCGATACCGGCCGACACCAGAATCGGTGAAATTTTAATAAATTTAGAAAAATCTCAAAAAATAATTCTAGATAAAAAATAAAATTCTAAGATGTAACGGGAAAGCCGTTTTTTAAAAATTCAATTCCATTTAAAAATTAAAAAAATATGAGAATCAGTCAGCGATGCCGACCGACACTGGTTTTGGAGATTTTGCAAAATAATTCTGAAAAATCCCAGAAAATCATGAAAAATATAAAATATTAGAAAACAATGAATGAAACTAAAATTGGTTAAATCGGACAACTAAAAAGGTCAAATCGGGCAGCAGGCTGGTATCGGGTTCCCGGTCCGGGTCAGGGCTGACTCTAAGACTGAGAATTAAGATCTGATACCAAAAACATGAGAAATCACAACTTAAAAACAAATACAGGAAGAAAATTGCAATAATACGGTTGAAAAAGTTAGGACACGTATCTGGGTACGTATCTCGGGAACGGGGTGCTACAATCTACCCACCTAACAAAAATTTCGTCCTCGAAATTTCTATAAGGAGGGAGATGAACATGGAAGAGATTACAGTCAAGGATGATAATATGATAAAGTGTAAAAAGAATAAGAAAGATTACCAACTCAGGACACAAAAGGTTGAGGAATAGCAGTCACAGTGACATCATCAGGGCTCATGATCTGGGTACTGAGCTCCTCGCTGGAATGGAGCTCTTCTGCTAACGGGCTAGGGGTTCCTTCCCGGCGGGGATGCTGGAAGGGCTAACCGAACTGGTGTGGCATTCATTAGCTTCTTAAATGGACACTCAACCATCAAATGATCCTCGGATCCGCATTTAAATAGGATCCATTTGCTATCCGGCAATTTCGCTGTAGATGTCCGGGCCTCCGGCAGTACCCGCATACTATGGTTAGCGGGGTACCAATGAGTTTAACTGAGTCTTCCATGTCCATCTGTTGGAATGTTCACTTTGCTGACTCAATCTGCTTCTGACTCCTACTCTTCTTCTTCAGGCCCCGTTCTACTTCACGGGCAATAAAGAGAACCTGGGAGTACGTCTTAAAGTGCTAAGGAATAAGAAACAACTGGATATCCATCTTCAACCCTTGTTGAAACTTGTTGGCCCGCTTCCCCTCATCGCTGACCATGTAGGGTGCAAATTGACTGAGTCTCAAAAATTCAGCAGCGTACTCATCCACAGATCGGTTCAACTGCTGCAACCTGATGAACTGCTCTTCCATCTCTTTCTGAGCCTTACCGGAAAGAATCTCTCATAGAAACCTTTCGAAAATTGATCCCAAGTAATAGTTTTCTCTAATCTCGCTTCTTTCGCCAACCACCAGGTTCTGGCCACATTTTTTAGCTATATCTTGGCCACTTCCACCTAGTTCTCATCTGGGATTCGAGCTGCCTTTATAAGATATGTTGTATCTATCATCCATTACTCTGCATCTAATGCCTTTCAATACCAGAAAACACGACAGGTTGCAGCCTTCTGAAATCGGACACATTCCCTCGTCTCTGTTCACGGGGCGCCGTCAACAATCCTTGGTGTAAGATCTCCGTCTGCCTTTGTTGGTTTTCCATCATACTCTGCAGAAATCTCGTCATACCATCATTCTTTCACTGGGGTTACCCTGGGAAGAGCCAGATATGTCACTATTCCCTCATCTTTTCATGTCTGAGTTGGTTCAAAGGGTGATGGAAACTGAAATGTAAAAAGATGAAAGGATTCAGGACCCAAGAGAAGGATTATCAAGAAAGGAATAGAAAAGTCTGTACTTGTAGTTTGGAAAGTATGACCAAGACTAATGCCTTCCAATTACAAATTAATATCACATTAATCTGCCGATTGGTTGTACTGAGGATGTGAGAGCCCTGGCTCTGATACCAACCTGTGACGCCTCGATCCCGCCGATATGAAGACGTTACTGCGACGTATATACGCAGGTCAGAAATGGCCTCACGTATATACGCTAAGCATCAGTACAGATAAGAATCAGAGTGCAGAAGTACAGTAATAATATACATTCTAATAGAAAAGTACAAGTACATGATTATCAGAGAAAGTGATACAATATTATAGGAATATTACATCACCAGAAAATATAAAAGTACGATACATGAAGAGATATACAAAAGCTGAGAGGTGCTCATGAGCAGCAAGAGGGGTCTCAAGAACCAAATAGGATAGGATCTGGGAGGAAGAGCTGCGGCGATGATCCAAACTTCTACTGCACTTCGATCGTCATGGAAGGATCCGCTGAGCATTATGATCAGTTACAGTAAAGTCACCAAGATCCGGTCTCTAAGATCTGGGCATAAGAATCCAAGGTTGTCAGACGCAACCCTACAAGTACATATAATAAAGCCAAACGGCGTGCGTAACAGGTACACGTGTACATGATCAAGTGATGTGGTCCAAGTATGAAGGTACAGAAAATGACAAGTAATATAAGGAAATTAAAGGAACGACAGTAAATCATGTATATCGATGAATCTGAAACTGAAAACATGCATAGAAGGCAGTATGAAGAGCATAGGTACATATAAATATGCGATAAATAAGTTAAACATGCGATAAATACAAGTATGGACAAAACTAGTTGTACAAGCTTAGATTATGGATTCACGGGACTGATACGTCAAGGGGATAATCCAAACAAGGAAACCCTTATCTGTATACCACATATCTCATATCGCCATCGTCTGAGTTTATACAACTTGAGTTGCCCTAAGAGTAACAGAATTATAGTGTGTCCAGAGTAATCATCATATGTCATAAAGTAGGGTGCCAACTTAGGGCGTAGCACTATCATTGAAGAATATAAAGATGTTGTTATCTGTATACCACACATCTCATATCGTCATCGTCTGAGTTTATACAACTTGAGTTGCCCTAAGAGTAACATAATTATAGTGTGTCCGGAGTAATCATCATATGTCATAAAGTAGGGTGCCAACTTAGGGCGTAGCACTATCATTGAAGAATATAAAGATGTTGCATTTTAATTTATCTAATAATAATAATCAGTACCGTTTGATATTTTAATCGCCTCCCTACCAGCGCCTCACATCACCGATAGTCTATACTAGAGCACTCTGTTGAACTTACTCGGGTCTGATATGTGAGTACCAGAACCCGAACAAAAGAGAGACTAAATATCACACGTTCCTAATATTATTACTGTTTGGTTGTTATGTTCTTATGTTATTCTTGTCCCTTTTTCACCGACGTCCCACAACACCGACAGTTCACGCTGGAGCCCGCACTTCTAGTAGAACTCATCCGAACTCCGATACGCGGGTACCATTATTCGAATAGGCGAGACATTAAATAACACGTGCTCTAAGAGTTATCATTATACAGGTATGCATGTGTGTGTTAATAGGCACTGAGAATGCTTATCACGCTACCAGGCGGCACAGGTAGGAGGAAGGAAGTAGCCCCATAGATTCAAGAAGTGGCCCAAACAGATTCAAGAGGTGGCCCCCATCATGTGTGTGGTGTGGCACTTTGCTCCATGTGGCACTTTGCTCTGTGTGGGGAATGGATTCCAGAGGTGGCTCTCACAGATTCAAGAGGTGGCCCCCACCACGTGTGTGGTGTGGCACTTGCTCCGTGTGGCACTTAGTTCCATTCAGGATCCGCCGAACGCTAGCACGATTGTGGGATATATCCTCATCATCCCGACACCAGGCATGCTCTGCCGGACGCCGGTCTGACTGTGCTATTAACAAGAGTAACAGTACAAGGGACATGAGTACAAGGGATACAAGAGTTCAGGAGTACACGGGTTCAGGTGTATAGGAGTTCAGGAGTACCAGAGGTCTGGTGGCAGTATAATAATCATGCCAAATCTCTGTAAAAGTGATAATCATGAATATGCCAAGTAATACGGCTGTCAGGTGTAATAGTCTCCAGTCAGGTGTCACAATATCATGTCAAGTGTGGTAGTACCAGGTAATAGCATGTTAATTGTCAGGTTTCAGGTGTCAAGTATCAGGTGTCAGGTTTCAGGTGTCAGGTATCAGGTGTCGAGTACTGGTGTCATATATCATGTGTCAAGTATAGCATGGCAAGTACCGGTGTCAGGTATCATGTGTCAAATATAGCATGATATGTACCAGTGTCAGATATCATGTGTCAAATATAGCATGGCAAGTACCGGTGTCGGATATCAGGGGTCAAGTATAGCATGGCAAGTTCCGGTGTCAGATATCAAGTGTTAAGTATAGCATGATAAGTATCAGGTAACTAATATGTCGGTGAGAGTCACAATATCAAATATCAGGTATCAACCGGTTACGTAACATAGTACAGGAGAACGGTATAAACATTTCAAACTCTTCACAACCATATTTATAATAATAAATTTATCTTTTAATTAGTTATTCGAAGCCGAGTAAAGCGGGAGCAGATCTAGACATACCTGGTATAATAGCGGTTCGACAAAGTATAATAATGGTCGGAGGCTATTTATAAAGCATGATAATCATTTATATAACATATACCAACTTGCATAAAGAGACATCATATATTAAAGCAAAATAATAATTATTAAATATAAAACGATGGTAATAAAGTAAGAAATGTACTCGCCTAGCACCGGAACGAAATACTAAGAAAATCTTGGAAAATCCGCAAACACGTTCAAGCAAGCTACTAACATATATATATATATATATATATATATATATATATATATATATATATATATATATATATATATATATATATATATATTATATATACTCACATATATATATTATATAAATAAATATTAGAGAGGGAATGAGATAGGGGGGGAGAGAGAGAGAGAGAGAGGAGAGAGAGGAGTATAGGGTTATTTAAAAGATAGAAAATAAGAATTAATGGGGAGGGGTATAATTGAAATTATGGGAAGTAATTAGGGAATGAGGGGATGGGTATTTAGGGATGTAGAAAAATGGGTTTATTAATTGAAAAAGGGGAAAAGAAAAGAAAGAAGAAAAGAAAAGAAAGAAAGAAAGAAGGAAAGAAGAAAGGGAGGGTGGGGGGCGTCGGCCAGCTGCCGGCCTACCGCCGGGGCAGGGCGCGCGCGGGGCCGTCCCCGGGGAGGAGGGTGATGGAATTTGTGTTGTTATTGTTGTTGTTGGGTAGTGTTTGTTGTTGAAGGAGATGCTGGGTGGTGGTTGATGGTGGTGGTTGGGAGTTGGAGGAGGAGGAGATGATAGAGTGGTGGTGGAAGTGGAGGAGGTGAAGTATTGATGGAGAATTTTGAAGAAAAAGAGGGTGATGAAGAGATGGGTTTTGTTGAAATTGAAGGTGGAGGAGAGGTGGTTGAATGAAAAGGAGGTGGAGTGGAGAGGGGGGTGGGGGAGGTGGCGACCGGCGGCGGCGGAGAAGGTGGAGGCGACAGTGGTGATGAAGGAGTTGGTTTGTATTTGATTGAAGGAGTTTGAAATTGAAATGGGAATGGAAAGGAGAAGGAAGATGGAAGGAGATTTAATGGGGAGGAGAAGAAAAAGATAATGATGAAATGGGGGGAGAGGGGCTGCAACAGCAGCAGCCCTACAGGCGACGGATGCAGCTGTGGCGGGCGGCGGGAGCGGAGCTTGGGGAAAGTCAAAGGGGAAGAAAAGAAAAGAAAGAAAAGGAAAGAAAATTAAAGAAAAGGGAAAATTTAAGGAAAAAGAAAAGAAAATAGTATAAAAATTTTATTGTTAATTAATTTATTTATTAAAATATCTAGGAGTATAAAGTAGGAGAGCAGAGAAGGAAAAGTAAGAAAAGAAATTATCGGTGAATAATATTATTATTTTAATAGGGTGAAAATTTGAGTGTTTCAAAAACATTCTGAAAATTTTTAAAAATATAAAATATCATTTTAAGATACTCGTGAAATCAGATTTGAGAAATTCAATGTAGTTTTTAAATTAAAAATCTTAGAATCTTCCGGCGATACCAGCCGACACCAGAATCGGTGAAATTTTGATAAATTTAGAAAAATCTCAAAAAAAAATTTTAGATAGAAAATAAAATTCTAAGAAGTAACGTGAAAGTCATTTTTAAAAATTCAATCCCATTTGAAAACTAAAAAAATTTGCGAATCAGTCAGCGATGCCGACCGACACCGTTTTAGAGATTTTGTAAAATAATTTTGAAAAATTTCAAAAAATCATGAAAAATATAAAATATTAGAAAATAGTGTTTGAAACTAAAATCGGTCAAATCGTACTACCAAAAAGGTCAAATCGGGTAGCAGACTGGTATCGGGTTCCCGGTCCGGGTCAGGGCTGACTCTAAGACTGAGAATCCGGATCTGATACCAAAAACATGAGAAATCACAGCTTAAAAATAAATACTGGAAGAAATTTCAATAATACGGTCGAAAAAGTCGGGACACGTATCTGTGTACATATCTCGGGAACGGGGTGCTACAAGAGTGCTTCCACGATCGATGTCTCGATGAGAGAGGCAGAGTCTCGAATCGAAGGGCGCGACTCCAGAGCCTGAGGTGCGACTCAAGAAGTGTCCGACTCGAGCGGAGCGACCGAAGAGAAGGAAACCATAAGAGGAGTCTTCTCCTCAATCTCAATCCCCGAGAGGCTAAATATTAATTTGGCTCCAGATCATTTCATATTATGCTTCCATGGTTCTAATACTTGTGTTTTGTAGAACAGATGACGGATGATTGAATATGACTCTGATACCGAGGAGCTGGAGAGATGATGACAACAGTGGGCAAAGGCTCCAAACCTGAAGAGGAGACGGAGCCGACCACGAAGCCCTTCCCAGTGTAATAGGGTAGCCGGAGTCCTATGACCCAATCTCTGAGATCGGAGTCCTCGGAGAGATGATGCCCCTGGAGGATACCTCCGGGTCTGTGCCCCGGGCTGAGGAGCATGTATTCAAAGTGGCAAAAGTGGCGAGGTCGGTGCTACTGCCGGCCCTCGGAGTTAGCCTCCCCTCCTTGGTGACGGCTCTAGAGCCTCAAGGGGCGAGCTCTGGGATTAGCTTAATTTTGCAGAGGGGAGACAACAAGGTGGCCCTCGGACATGGTGAATTCCTCTAAGGTTTGGAGAAGTTTAAGACGCTCTCATCAAGGGACCAGCAGAGAACACTAGAGAACAAGATCTTTCGATGAGCTCAAACTGTATTTTATCTTTCTGGTAATCATGTAGCTCAACCCCGACTCTTCTCTTGCAGAACATCGTGTTCACTGTCAAGCTCTTGGGAAGTCAGCAGATCGCCCTGAAGGAGAAAGAAAGGGCTAATGTTGACTTGCTAAGAAGGGTCAGTGCCTTATCCAATGAGAAGAGGGAGGCAGATAAACAGCCCGCCAGGCTCCAGGCTGACTTGGACCGCGAATTCGTGGCCCAACGAAGCTAGGAGGGTGAATTGAATCGACTAAGGAAGAAATTCCAGGCGACAGAGTCGGTGCTTCTATAGGAACTATCCAGGCTCAGGAGGAGCTAGAGAATAAGAGCTCGGAGATGGAAAAGAGATACTCCAAGCTCTAGGAAGCTTCCCAAGGGCTGGAGGCTACCAATCAGTTGGCCGAAGGCATCAAGACTGAGCTAAACCGCGAGAGGAGCGTCTTCGAGAGTAAGAGGGATGACCTCCGGCGTGAGTTGGAGCATGCACTTGCCGATAAGGCGGAGGCCGAGAAGCAGGCGGATGAGGACATTGCGAGACTGCAGAAGGAGGTCAAGGTCTTCATGCTCATGAAGTACCGAGACAGATACAACAACGGGCCCTAGGCAAATAACCAAGGTACCCTTTCGGGGGGCTGAGAACCTCCACACCAGCAAAGGGATGGTGAAAGTCTTGGCTTCCCATGCTACTTCAATGCCTGACGTGTCCGCCATAGCTACGATGGTTGGAGCTTCTTGGAATCCTCTGACCAGTGAGCTCCTGCTGAGGGCAGTTTGTTGAAGCCTGTCGGGACGCCAAGGTAAGTCCTACTTTCGGAGCTGCTAAGGCAGCTCACCCAGATATTGTGAGTATTTAAGTGAGCTACAGTTTCTCTAGTTGTATTTTGTAATCTCCTCATCATTAATGAGTAGAAAATTTTGCTCAATGTCTAGATTTCTCAAACTTTGGTTTATCTTTTTATTCTAGCATTTTGTTATTTGTTGTAGCTCGATGAGGCTGTGAAAGGTATGAATCCCGTCTCCCGAGGGATTTCTCCAGGCCTAGTTGGATCCACTCTGGGTGTTGAAGAATGTGGGACTCCGGGTCTTGGAAGTCGAGTGAGAAGTAGATCCACAAGTATTCAGACTTATTGAAGAGCCCGTGGAGAACTCGAATGACTTTGACTTCGACAACTTCGAAGACTCGAAGGAAGGTCCCGACCTAGGTATCGGGAGGAGCCTGAATCTCTGCTTGACTACATACACGCTTGACGCGAAAGAGTGGCGAGGAATCACTTCCGATTAATGCATGGTCTGCCTCTTCGCATGGAGCTCATGATGCATGAATGTCTTATCTATTAGCTCAACCATGAGCTGAATTGCCATCAGTCTAAGGCGAGCGACCTCTGGAACCAGCTGTCCAAATGGATGAATAAGTGGTCGAAGTAGGCCTGACAGCTGAAGGAGCTGAGGAAGGAGAAGCTCGAGTTGTCGGAGACTCTGAAGGAGCTAAGGAAAGAAAAACTCGAACTCTCCAAGCCCTTCTGGAAAAGTTAGAGGCGCTGAAGAAGGCAATGGAGGATGCCTCGAGCTTGCGTTATATCATTCTTGAGGGGCAGTCCATGATTGATTTGCTCCAATCGCGGGTTGAAGAAAAGCTCAAGCTCAGAGGAAAGGTTTAGCAATTGGATCAGAGCTTACAATGTCGCGATCGTGGTGTCGCGAATCTGCAAGTGGAAGTGGTGCGATTGAATGATCGCTACCGTGGATCCTTCCAAAAGGCTCAGGATCTGTGCTTCAAATTGAGTAGGCATCACTTTTCGGGTCGCACTGGGTTGGGATCGAGTGATAGGCGGAGATAGTAGCCACCAGGTTGGCACTTGAACTTTTGTAACAATGCATTTGTAATAAACACATTATGACCTTCAATTTTGTATCTTACCTTTTTTGCGTGCTTGTGTGGTTTGTTGCATTTGTATGATTGTGCCCGACTCGAGAGAGTGAGAGTTAGGACACAGAGTCAATAGTCATCAGACTGACTGATTGTTGTCAGAGCTTGCCCCCTAGGTGATTCATTTCAATGTCTCCACAGCGCCTTTTAGTTGTCAGGCCAAGAGTACGATGTAGGTTGTAAGAGTTAGCTGACAGGGTGAGAACCGATATAAGCTATCAGAGTGACCATCAGAAGCGCTTTTGTCTTCCAGGAGAGCCTCCATGTAGGCCTTAGCCGTCAGGGTGAGAACCTGATATAGGCTAAGAGTGACCATCAAGAGTGCTTCTATCTTTCAGGCGCCTCCGTGTAGGTCTAGCCATCGGGGGTGAGAACTCGATATAGGCCGTATGAGTGACCATCAGGAGCGCTTAAATCTTTCAAGAGAACCTCCGTGTAGGGCTCAACCGTCAGGGTGAAGACCCAATATAGGCTGTTTAAGTGACCGTCAGGAGCGCTTTCGTCTTTCAGAAGAGCCTTCGTGTAGGCCTAGCCATCATGGTGAGGACCCGATATAAGCTGTATGAATGACCGTCAGGAGCGCTCTCGTCTTTCAGGAGAGCCTTCGTGTAGGCCTAACTGTTAGGGAGAAGACCCGATAAAGGTTATCGGAATGATAGTCATGAGCGCTTTTGTCTTTCAGGAGAGCCTCTGTGTAGGCCTAGCCGTCAGGTGAGGATCGATATAGGCTGTCAGAGTGACCGTCGGAGCACTTTCGTCTTTCAGGAGAGCCTTAGTATAGGTCTAGCTGTCAGGGTGAAGACCGAAATAGATTGTCGGAGTGACCGTGATTATTCACATGCATTGCATATTTCATGTCATATTTTCATATTTTTTACTGTTTAAAACTCTGCTATTTAATAGTTTTAATATCTAGTGGTGTGCATGTGTAATTAATGGAGAAAGAGGAGAAATTGACCAAATTATCTTAATTAATCCAGATTAATTAGGGATAAGATTATTTATCTGAAGCAATCAACGAAGATCTACTTGAAATAAGAAGTTAGGAAGAAATCTTATCTTAGAAATGGAGAGAACAAAATGAAGGAATCCACGCTGCAAAAGATCTGGCCCAACGGCCAGACCCAGGCCGTGAAAATGCGACAAAAGTCGCGTTTTCGTGGCTTGGTTAAGGCCATTGGGTCAACATCTTTGCTCTCATCTTCAAGCGCATTCTATCCCTTCATCTTCTCCTTAAATAGAGGATCATTCTAAGCAGAGAGACGTACAGAAGAGAATTAGGGTTTATACTTTATTCTTAAGGTTAGGATTTTTCTAGCTAGTTACAAGTTATTTGTAATTTTCATTTCTTGTTTTTATTCTAATTTAGTCCAGCAACAAGTGAGAGAGAGAAAGAGTGTTGTAACCAAAACTTGAAAATAACATAAAAAAATTCAAGGCTTTTCTTCATCTCCAATTCTCAGGTATGTCTGTTTTAAATTCCAGTAATTGCTTTCCATTTTCTATGAGTAGCTAAACTTTTTTCTGGGCTCATTGATTTGCTTTTCTATATCTATAAACTTTTGACTAGTTTTCACTTAAAACTACCCAATTGAATCATATGAATGCCTAAGTTAAGGCTTACTTTTGCGAGTGTTCTTAAAGGCACATGAAGATGGGTCTTGAACTTTAAAACTTGTTTAAAAACTTTTTCAAAACTATTTTTATTCCATAATTACTATTCTCACTTGATGGTTTAATATTCAATCTAAAAGAACTGTTTTTAAACAAAGTTAAAATTTCTAAAACCAATCTTATTTGTTTTGTTTGGACGCTTTCAAACTTTAAGATTAAACTTAAGCCTATGATCACTCGAGGCAATTATTTTCAAAAGAATAGTATATAGTTGCGTAAAAGATTAGTGAGCCCAGATCTTTCTTTTTATAAACAAACAAACTTTATTTTTCTAAACAAATCAACTCTCAATCACGCCATCTTTTTTTTGTTTTCCTTTACAAAAAACTGACACTAAACGTGTTTTCAAAACAAAGATACCGAAAAGCTTTCATCACATCTCTCCTCCTGGACACGACCCGTTAGCCCTAAGCTACATGGTATTTTAAATCCAATCACCACCAACGACCTTCCGGTTTCATTTATTTACTATATTTGGTGATATGAAATTGCTCGGTTTAATCCGAACAAATTTTTGGTGCCTATTACACATGCCAATCAGGGTCCTAAGTTATTAAAACTGTATTATTTGTATTTTAATAAGTTTTGTGTTTTGTTTTAGGATTTAAGAGGTCATTTGGAGAAATTGAGCACTGCAGAAGAAGACTTGTTGTTCTGTACCTCTGCTCAAGAAAGCAGGGAACATAACTCTACTATTTTGCTGTGAAAAAGCTATAATTTTCACGGAAACGCGACATTATATTAGACTACTGAAAAATATTTTTTTGCAGGTCATATTGCACTGTAAAATACTTCTTCTGCAATTAGCAATTGCCTTGTATTGAGTGATCATATATTGCGATTAGATAAGTGGCGGAGCGCTCGGCTCTCCTGCAGGAGGTTGCCCTGGGGTGAGGATGTATTTTTTTTGAGAAAGTTTTGGCGAATAAGCTCTTCCAGGTATCTACAGGGCTCTTGCAGTGGACGACTTTGTGTCTTTTACTGTCGTGGAAGGAATGACACTCTTCCACTCTGGAGACGCAGGGTTGTAATGGATCGGTCTCGGGCGCTTGACCCACAACTGGTCCTTGACGGTGTTGAAGAATTCTTTAATGGGGAGCCTCAGCGGGGTGTAGTACTCTTCCATCTTGTAGGCTGAAGTGAATTTGGTGAAAGGACTAGGAAGGCCCGTCTCTTGTTGGCGGGTTGCCCCGTTTTGGTTTATGGCCCCAGTGAGAGCTTCGTACTGTGGCTTTAACTTTTCTCCATCATCGCCACGTTTGACAGAGTGCTTGGAGGAGATCTTCATCGTTTCTGCCAACTGGATGTAAGGCTGGGCCCGGGACAGGACTTCACTTATCTGAATAACGTCATGCTTCAGTAGATGCTTGTATAGAGGATGAGAAACCTGCAGTTTGTTGATGAACGCGAGTGCATATACATCTTCATCGCAATTTGAAACTTTGGACAACTGGCTCTGAAAATAGCTGATGTACGACTTGAGGCTATCACCCTACCTCATTTTGACGGTGAGGAGGTGGTGGTTATTCTTCTTGGCCTCCTAGGGGGAGATATATTAGGTGAGGAATGTCTCGGTTATCTCCTTAAAATTGTGGTGTGATCTTAGCGGCAGTGAGTAGAACCAGTTTGGAGCCGTGCCTTTCAGGCCGGAGAGAAAGGTCAGGCACATGAGAGCGTCATTGCAGGAATAGACCACCATCTTGTCCCGAAAATGCCTGATGTGCTGGACTGGGTCGCTCGTTTCAGAGTAGTAATCAAAAACCAGAGTCGTGAATTTCTTAGGAAACTCACGCTCCAAAATTGCTTTGGAGAGAGGGGAATCAGAGATTCTGGAAGCGACCTGTTTTGGTCCGCCACGGAGTTATAGCTTTGCTTCCTCGATCTGCCTTTGGGATAGCTCGTCAAGGGTTCGGATGTCAAAGAACTCCTCAATTCTCCTTTGAATCTGGTCGTTCTGTATTTTTGTTCTAAAACGAGGCGAATCAGCTTTGTTATTGAAACAATCTTCGGGCAGGGGAGAAGTTGGTCTAGGCCACCTCAAGTTTGTAATAGGCCTATCAACCCGAGCCTCCCCTGCTCCATGTCCGGCTGCGTTTGCTCCTGAATTTCGGAGGGCGCGATCTGTGCCTGGAGTTGGCCATTGAATTGCCTCAGTTGCCACCTGCTTACGGGCAGCTTCCTCGCGATCGAAGGTCGCTTGCTTCCAATCGCTGTCCAGCTTGGGCTTGTTATTCCTTCATCTATTCTTTCATGTTGGCGAGTATCTAAAGGATCTGGTCTTCATACAACGGTGGTGATCGGGCACTAGCAGCTGCCTCCTGAGATGAGGAGGATCCAGTGTCCTTTGTGGCATACTGTCAATTGACGAACCATGCCCCCGGCGGCGCTATTGGACCTACCTTTCGACGGGTCATCGTTGTGTGTGATGGTTTACTTCTTTGAGGAAGGTTTTGGTTAGATGGAGAAAAATCTCGGATGTAGATTCAAGATCTCAATGAAAGCACCAGTTGTGGTGGATAAAAACCCGCTACAAGTAGTTGAACGCTCTTGATTGTACCTATCAGAGCATACAAATATGAAAAATGCCTTTCAAGTTAGGAGCATTGGTGTGGTACTAACCTAAGACTCTTGGGCATGAGAATCATTAGGTGAAAAGGAAAGGAGGACCCTGCAAAGAAAAACTACAGGTGTGTTGTGGAAGGTGGACTAGCATAGAGAAATTGCCAATATGGTATGGAGTGTGCTCAGAGGATTAGGGAAGCGACTCCTTCCCCGATGGAGAAGGGGTATTTATACTTGACAGAGGCGATGAAGCGGATGTGAATAGATACAAATCCTCAACTGCTCGGTTTGATCTGCTGGTCCTTGTAACCACCGAGATTGTATCCCGGTTGTTAGGATCAGTGTGCTGGAGGCTTATCGGTTGTCATCTCCAACTGCCCTGCTTAGTTATGGGTGGTTTTGAACGGGGAAGGAGATTGGGCCATGTAACAAATTCTGTGATTTGAAGTAGTTCACCTCGATCTACTTTCGACGATGGATAAGGTTGCCACGTTGCAGAGCATGCCACGTGGTGGGACATGCAGTTCGAAGTCGACTTGTCTCTGGGTATCTGTATGACTCTTGGGCGAGAGGTGTCTTCAAAGAGAATATGCTATCATGATGGAGGTAGTTCCGGAGGACATTATGGCTTCGGAGCCGGTGAGGACTGATGTCGGATTTAGACATGGTTAAGATCTTGGAATGAGGGTCCTGAGAGCTTCCAATGCTCCTACCACTAGTCACGTGTGATCCTGGCGGGGATCAAATTTTGACCGCTATAACAATTTTCCAATCTCGATCTGTTGATATAATGAACATACTCTTCTTCCTTTAATTCAAAAAACATAATTTTGTTCCTCATATGATTGAATTAAATGGGAGATGAATTTCATGTATATTTATTTATGTTTATATATCTGTGTATTATTGTTTAAAAACAGACTAGTTAAGTTAGAGTTCTTAATTTTGGGTTTTCTAACTGTTTAAAATTATTGAGATTGATTAGGGTTAGGATTGAGATAGAATTTTAATTTAATAAGTACTCTTAATTAATCTCATATTAAGTTAATTAGATTTCTGAAACCCAACCCATTAAGGAAGATACCCATTACTTAAAAACACCGCGGTCAGGTCCGAAAAGCACTACAGACCCG
Organism: Agave tequilana; assembly: GCA_038442645.1. NCBI lineage: Eukaryota > Viridiplantae > Streptophyta > Magnoliopsida > Asparagales > Asparagaceae > Agave > Agave tequilana. Next base: position 92,698 of record JAVJIF010009507.1, on the reverse strand, counting down.
TTTTGCCAATTAAAACTTCAATTAGTCGTTTCAGGCTTTTCCAACTTCTGTTTTGGGCATATAAATAGCCATTTTGAAGCTCTTGATGAGCACTACAGTATTACAGACATTAGACATGACAAATCAGAAGTTACTTGATATAAGTAGGTATTGAAATGTTTATTTTTTATAATTATATGTCCTTTCATGCTTCCCCTTCATCAAAAATTTGCTTATGATATATATTGTTCTAAAATGATGAATATTATTGTTTGCCACAGTAGATAATACACAGATAAAGACATGTGTGTGTATGTGTTCATGTTGATGAATTAATAAAAGAGCATTAAATTGTGTATATAGTCATGTTAGTTTTTTAGGTTGAAATTTAGCTAATCTTATCTCTATAAACGTCAATGCAAATTAAATTTGTCCTCCCACCTTTCCGAAACCATAAGCCATAAGCGTAGAGTCAAAATGCAAGACAGACTAAAAACAAATTAAGAACCTTAATGTCACAGATAGATTTACGTTCTGTTGGGGTTTTAACAAATCAAAAAACAAGCATAATAATATTGGATCTAGAATTTATAAGATTTGAAAAGGACGAGATGGCCCGAGTATATCTAACAATGATATTTACATGATTAAATTGTAGTTAGACGTACCTTAACGATGAGACTGGAAGATGATCGTTTATAGTTGTTCCATGTAATCCTGATCTATTGCTTTTCTCTACATGTCTTGAAAGAGGGTCATGGGCATTTGTGCAATAGCGTAGCTTCCTTCTCACTTGAAGATTTTAGAAGAGAAATATGGAAAAGAAATGGAGGCTAGTTTGTTTTCTTTAGGGGCTGTTTGGTTGCAAGGAAGTGGACGGAAGTAAGGAAATAGGGAAGTATAATTGCTCACTTCCCTATCTATCCAAACCCGGAAAAGGAAAATAAGAAAACCCCTTTTCCTTTTCTCCTTTCTCTTTTACACAATCATTTCCTCACTTCCAGAGTGGTACAGTTAATTTTGTGGTCATGTAATCTCATTTGTAATAAGTTGTAGCACAAAACAGTTAATTTTTTAATCATGTAATCTCACTTGCATTCTAATTACAGTCCATTTTTTATTTTTCTAAATTAATTTTTATTTTAATATTATTTTCGGTCAACTTTGTGGTCAACTTTTTCACTTCCATTTTTACATTACCATCCAAACACCAGAAAAGACAAAATATTTTCCAAACCACACTTCCAACAACATCCAAACACCGGAAAACTTACTAACCAATTCTCAAGTTCCAAAGGGAATTATTACCACTTCCTCAATTCCTCACTTCCTCACTTCCACCCTTAACCAAACAGGTAAAACAACGACTACGAGAGATCGAGATCTTAAATAGATATAGGGTTTCGAAAAACCAACTAGAATTAAGAAACCTCACCAAATCAAACCTAGATAGGTTCAAATGCAAATTCAAATCTTAACTAGATTTAATCCTACCTGTTCACCCAACGCTATAGATTGGCCTCATCTCATCTCACGCCCGTACCGGAGCTTGTTCACGGGTCGGGTGCTGGCGGATCCACCCGACCCAATAACTGGGTGGGGTGCGGGTCCAAACCCGTATCCTCTAGCACGTTCTAAGTTTACTCTGAAGCTCACAATTTATTTAACCATGTTTTGTTATTTAATCTAATCCAAACTTCCACCGAAAGCCTTGCAATTTCTAAAGTTGGGCTCTTTTTTCAGGATAATGATTTAACAACAATTTATATTCTGAATGTGGGGGTAGCGGCAATGCATCAGAAATCCTCAAACATATAACATTAAAGATTTTTAGTTTAATGAAAAAGTATCTTTTAATTTGCATTTCATATTTCGATGGAGTAAGAAGCCATCAACAATAATAAGTCATCAAAAAGAGTATTAAGTTCCCGTTGGAAATACAATGACAAGAACATATTCTGTTCACAACAAGGTGTAGGGATAATCAATAGTTTACCCATTTTTGTGTGAATAATAAATGAATTAATAAATCAAATAACCCACAGGTTTTTTATGCGAAAAAACTTTTTTGAAAAAGCCACGAAACAATATCCGATTAATTTCACTATTTCAAATAGTCTAGTCTTCTAAGTCTTGTCCAGAGAACAAAATTTTTTTACAGAAAATAAAGATTTGTACAATTTTACCACCACTAAGAAAAAGAATCTCCAACCTTATTAGAGAACCGGAATAACTCTCGACTATTCTAATGGAAACTATCTCAAGAGAGTACTACACCAAGTTTCACTCACATTCTCTTTCCTCTCTATTTCTCTTTTTCTTTTTCTTAATTGCTTAGAAAGCTTCTGAGATGATGAAATGAGTGAGAAATGAAACCCTTTGTATATACCTAGAAAACAACATGCATGAATCACATTGTCGACGAAATGTGAATATCAATAATGGCGGCTTGTGGTTTCACGCGAACACAAATTCTTTGTTTCAACCAACATCACTGTTAGTTTTGGGCTAGACTCTACGTACCAGCTCGCTTTATAGCAAATCAATCAAGCAAAGGCTCAAATTTTGGCTCACAAGAGGGAAATCAAGGGTCCTTTGTTGAAAATAGAGCCATAAAACTGCAAAAAAACCAAGGTACAAAATTGATACCAAGATGGAAGCAGAACACTGAGGCTGTTAGCAATGGAGATATATAAATTCTGTACTCGACAACTAGCACATTTGGAACACAAACACGGAAAGAGAGAAAAAGAACAAAATTTACATCTCAAATGGTGATCCAATAATCAGTGAAAAGGATGCAATGCTACAATCACTGGATTAAAAAAAAAAAAAAAAAATACAGAACTAATCACATCTGTGCATCCTTCACTTGGGATAAAAGGAAAAAGAAAATACAAAAACAGGAAGGAAAAAAAATGGTGAAGTAAGAATCGTTAATCAGGCAAACAATGATCAGTGAGTTCTAGTGCCATTTAAAAGGCCAGTCGCCTCCAGAGGTGGCTTTATGTACTTTCCCAGAGTTTTCTGGCGAGCCCGCTTCCTTATTCTTTGAATTTTATCCTTGCTCTGTTGTTTCCTCCTTTCTTTCTGCTGATGCCGCATGTTTCGCTCCCTCTCATATATCCCCTGCCAAAAGACCTCACCAGTTGATGGCCAGAGCCATCGCTGACGAGGATGGTCAGAATCGAACTCCTCTGCCAGATCTTCATCCATGCTCTTCAATGTGGCAAATGAGAACCATTTGACCCACATGTGGCCTCTCCTGCTCTTTAATTTGTGATGTTCCTGCATCGTTCCTGTCTCGGGATTCACATATATCATCCGACGTGCACTGTGGTATGCCCATACATTAACAAGAAGCTCGAGTACACGAGAATAGCAATGCCAGTCCTGAAAAATTCAGTAACACATGGTTCAGAGAGAGTTGGAAGTCTAAATAAGAATATGGCACCGAATGTCGTGAAGAATGATAACTCAGTCCAATGAACGTCGCGGGAACCATTTTCAAGGTTGAAAAAGAGGAACCAAGGCTTCATGCACATCTGTAAAAGCTGGAATGCAACCTTATGACCACACAGAATGATCCTTTAGATATATCTTGCCAGTGTGTGGATACGAACACATGCGTGAGCACACACGAATCTTGAGATTTTCAAGCGCGCACAACAGTCCTTCCACCCACCCACTACTGCTCTCACTGCAACACAAAATCCTACATGCAACTTAGCCCAGAAACATGATACATTAACTCCAAGTTCATTCACAATGTGAGTGATGGTGTGCATGAGGTGCAGAAACACCAATGTAACTTATTCAAGGAATAACATTTTTTTTTATGAACGAATAAAGATTTCCTTCAATAAGTCTACTACTTTGCCATACGGCACCTAGGAGTGGCATTTTCACTATTTGCTATTTCGGACCAATCATTTATCAAGACGTTGGCTGTAGTTGTAGTGAGAAACATGTTCAAAATGTTATTCCTTGAACCCACAGTTCATGCACAATCATTTATTAAGAAACATGATGTTCAAAAATTTACTGTAGTTGTAGTGACTCTAGTGAGCATGTTGAGACGTCTGAGTGGAAGTATACTGAAAGGTTAGGTAAGAAAAAAAGCAAACTCGTAAAAAGTTAATGGTAGCATCAATTAAACAAAGACGAGGAATAATTTCAGATAGTTCGACATGTCTAAAAGATACCAATGAATGCACAAATCAAGAGGAGTGATAAAAAAGGTAAAGCTTTATGGATAATGACAATTGTTAAAAGAGGATATGGCTCTTAACTAGAAATGAATGAAGAAAAAAAGATTCATGTAACTGACCCCAAGTATATGGAATAAACTCTTTTTTTTCCTCTCCCCTCCCCCTTGCTGTTGTTATTGCTGGATGCACTCCAGTAACAGACAGTTGCAGCATATTTGTATGATAATCAGTTGTGAACACATGTAACAGAGTAAACTTCAAGTTTCCTAATAAGCACTGATTCTACTGAAAGAAGAGTAGCTATATGACCATAATCAAAAGATTCATGTCTGCAACCTCTTTCTCCCTATATGTAGTTCTTATTAATTATAATCCACTTCAATTTTTTTCTGCATCTCGGGGAGAAGCCAAAACTAGTAAACAAACTTCTAAGCAACATTGTAGACTTCTGTCTGCATCTCTTCTTGTTACTTCACTGTTATATACTGAGTGTTCTGAGCTAAGCAAGACTAACTCAGAGTACTCTGGCTTCAGCCACTTCAATACCAACAGGAACGAATGGAGAAGATAGTACCAATTTATTAACCTTCTTTTTAAAAAAAAAGAAGAAGAAGTTTCTCCACTATGAAAGAGGCTTATTAATTATTTATGTTACCTAGTTATTGATATTAATCAAGTCTAATAAGCAGCAAAAAATGGCATGTACTTGGATGTACAGATGTCAGTCATAACACCATACTCGATTTAAATAGAGATAATGGGTGACAGTAAGCACACGGGCATGTACTAACTGGAAGTACATGTGTCAAATAACAGCACCACACTCATATAATAAACATGATGAATGAAAATGACCAGTGAGCATCAGAGAGACGGAAAGGGAAAGAGCGAGGATCGTCTTGGTTCAAGTTAAGAAAGAGAGGAAAGAAAGAGAGGAAGAGAGGTTTGTGTGACATATGACCACTCTGCCGACCATAAAAAGAGAAGGAAAAAAGGAAAAGGAGATAGGCGGTGGCCCATTCGTTGTTCTGATGGTTTGACTCTCAGCTTTGTGGTTCAGTTCGCCATTGATCAGGGTCTCCCTCCATTTGGTTGCCATTAATATGAATGATTAGCCACATTTCCAAATCAATTCTCAGCTGTGTTCAGTTTGCCAGTTCCAATCATTTAGCCAAAGTTTCAAAAATTGGCCACTGAATTTGATTTGATTCACCATCAATTTGTCGAACCCGTAATTTTGACACTAGGTTTTCTAAGGTGACCACCATGGTAAGGGCCGTTGGGAAACAGAGGCAGGTTTAAAATATCTCGAGTTTGAGTTCGGATCTGAAACGACTTAAACCGATCCAAACCTGATCCCAGAAATAAAGACTGGATAAGGGAGCAACGAATCTCTTCAATATCCAAGCCATATCATTTTTGTTTTCCTTTTTTTCCCCCTTGGATAAGGTGGATATGGTCCTAACATATCCATGATCAGAAATTTCTGATCTGAGTACAATAGGGATTTTCCCACTGGATCATGCACCTATGCAATTAAGGAGCCACTTTCTCCAACTGGTAGTGAGATCACTGATTCTGATTAAGTATGCATTTTGAGAAATGCTTGACAGAGCATGTGGGTTTTGGAATTGTATTGGTTGCTTTTTCTATTTACTAAGTTGCTTCTGTCTTATTTGTTTGTCTTATGTGTGTGCATGTGCCAATGCGTGTACCACACATACGGGAGGTCAGGTATCATAGGAGGAAATTTCATCTTACGGCACTCTATCTATCTAGCTCAATTACAAGATTCATACCCAAATACATGGATGAATCATGAGCCATGAGTACGTTTCGCCCATATGGTAGTTTCAGTGCCTTAAGAGAGTTTCCTCGTGTGGTCTAGACCACAAGAGGAATATCTTTTGTACAACCTAGGCTTTTGCCATTATCCAACCAACCCACCCCCCCCCCCCCCCCCCCCAAAAAAAAAAAAAAAAAAAAAAAAAAAAAAAAGATCCATAACCCAAGTACATGGATTGAAAAGTTGAGCTTTGAACATCTTTCATTCAAGCATTAAGAGGTTGCAAAATGAAGATCTTCTGCGCTTTGCTTCAAACGTCAGCCACTGTAGCCGACATATTGACCAATATATCATTTTGAAGCGTCAATGCAATGGTACGTCCAAAAAGAACAGGTCCCAGCACTTTGAGGTTGTATTGGCTGACATTTTGGATATCAGCTGACACGTCACACTCACACATAGTGTGTGTAACTTTGGAAGCGTCTTTGCGTGTTCGAGCGAGCCAGATGGTATGAGAGCGACATTGTGCGGGGGGGGAGTAGGGGTTCCGATCATAAGCTTTAGGTTTACCGAAAACCCGGTGTGATTTTCAGGTAGGAAATAGGATTTGGATCTGAAATTTTAGATCTGAATCGGATTTGGATCTAGAATATTATACCTGAAATATTGGATTTGGGTTGAATTCGAATCTAGCATATTAGACCCCAATCAGATTGATGTAGGTATAGTTTAAAGAAAATCCGAATTCTTTTTCGGGTTTGGATTGGATTCGGATCCGATTGTACCAATTGGTTTCAATTTGAATTCAGGTGAATCATTCTCTTATTGAATATTGATTCGGATCTTACATGATCAGATCTGAATCCAACCCTTACAGCCCTAGGTTTAAGATCCTATAGGTTGCCTACTTTTCTTGATTGTGGATTGACCAAGCACTCTTGCATGGTGTACCTAACTATTGAGCAAAATATGAGCAGTAAATATTTAGCTCAACTGACATCAGTATGTTTGACCTGCGATCTCTTGTTATCACGCATTTCCATTTTCTGAGCAAAACAGCAAATGGGTTCCTTGTTGAAGTCAAGAGAATAAATAAATTACACCGTGATAGCAAGGCCTTCAAAAGCCAATAGTACTGCCTTTGGCATGGAAGAACCTAACGAGCAGAAACAAATTAGTACTTATAATCCCCAAGATGCTCATATGTATAGTGTAATGCTAGCTAAGTTACTAGGCATTTGTTCAGGTAGTTCCTAAAAAATGCAAATTTCTTGTATATATTAGCACACAGATAAAATTCAAAGAAATCAGTACCTTCGATAAACTCAAATAGCAATAACCACTTTGATGGTGCTCGTCATACATCTGAGCATCCATGGCATCCACGAACATCCTGGCAAATGGTAGCATAAGGCGAGAAAGAAGAAAGAAAAAAGCCATGCACATGTCCAATATGATACGTACATGCTAATATTATTCTGGACCAACTGACAACTAATTAGCTAGTGTTATTGTATTTCAGAAGAACGGAAATGTCCAAATAAGAGTTCATCTAATGATCACACTGATATAAAATCTACAAAAGTGGTAAACAGACAAGAAGGTCAAAGCAAATGAAATGATCCTACAAGGGCACAACATTGATCGGTCTAACTCTTTATGAATAGTGGTTCTCTGGATAGGATCATCACCTAAATATTTTCCAATCAAAATCTAGCTAGTTTTGAAACAAAACTCTTAACTAAAAAAAACTATGAACAAAGATTGATTGGCCAAATTCTACAACCGGGTGCTGCCTAACGTGATGGGATAACATAAATATGCTATAAGTGATTTCACAAGAGTTACAAAAGAATTTAATATATGTTAAAACTTCAAAGACCCAACAATTATTTGAAGATATGATAGATGCCCCACGCTACACCTAGTACGCGCATGGATGCATATAAGAGAGAGGGATGTTCATACTTCGGGCTTAGACCAGTGAACCTTTATAGTATTCTAAATCTTGCCCGAACCCGATCAGACGAGTTTTCATCTTCTTCAAACCCCAAACAACAGCACCATCACCACCACCCCGCGCGCATCTATAGTATATATTGACTTGATTTTATACATGTTTACATAAATATTTACATGTTATGCACATGTTTATGCACTATGTAGCATGAATACTTCTACTATGAAGCCGACGCCCGTGTTGGACACTCTGATGCCCGTGTTGGGCACTGACACTTCCTTGGACACTTCTCGGATACTTCTCAAACTTATCCCCATCATAAACAAAAATTTTAATTTAGAACACTTGTTAGGAACTTCTTGAACATATTCTACATTTCATCTACACTTCTCTATTTATATTACATTTATTTACTTTCCCTTATGTATCAAAGAACACTTTAGTGAAAGAAAAAATGCCATCAAAATATTAACTTGTATAAAACTATGATAGGTTTAAATATGTTTCAATATAAGAGGTTAGACTCATTGAACTATGTATATGACTTTTGAATGTAAAGATATAACTATGAAATATTTTGTACTATTATTATTATTTATTTGCACATTCTAGTGTCATGTTGTCGTGTCCTATTTTTTAAGAAATTGTGGTGTCTGTCTCAGTGTTCGTGTCATACCCGTGTCCCATATCCGTGTCCATGCTTCTTAATATATGCATAATAATAACTTTATCCCCCGAAGTTGGCCCCTCGGTCAGGCCTTGGGTTTAGGGTTCAAAGACTCGGTCGAGTCGGAATTGACTCGGCCGAGTCGTCTCCAGAAAGGTCACCGCTGATCCGATAACGAGACGCGAGTCACTAGACGTGGCAAAAATTGAATGACTCGGGCATGACTCGGTCAAATCGGCCGAGTCACGAGACAACTCGGTGAGACTCAGCCGAGTCATATCCGAGTCGGGCCCAAGTCCACGCATAAAAGGAAAAAAAGAGAGATCAGCGGGAGGAGAGAGACTTACCTCGATCGCTGTCGCCAGTCGTCAGCACTGTCGTCATCATCCCAGCCGTCGGTCGCCTACTCGCCGCCACCCGCCTCTCTCTCTCTCTCTCTCTCTTTCCCCGATATCTCTCTCCCTCCAATTCTTTCCCCCTTTGATCTCTCCCCCCCTCTCCCCCTCCCTCTAATCTTCCCCCCTCGCCACTCTCTAACCTCTCTCCCCCCTCCCTCCCTTTAATCTCTCCCTCTCTCATCCGATCTCTCTCTTTCTCTCTCTCTCTCTCCTTCCACCTCCTCTCTTAACCTTTTCTTTTTAATTTTTGAATTTTTTATATTTACCCCTCAAATCTTTCATATTTCTGAACATATCCCCAATCATTATATTTCCCCAATTACTCCCTCAAAACAAATTTGTTTTATACATGTGATACATGAATTTTGATTTCTACATTTTTTTAATGATTTGTCATGATTTTTTAGAATTTTTTGAGCTTTCTATATAACGTTTTGCGCGTATTGCCCGAAACCGATCTGAGTCGCCGCGACCGATCCGTCTCAGTGCCCGCCGAGCCAGCAGTCGAGACCGCGACTTTGAATCATGCTGGGTTTGCTCCCCAAAGGTCACTGGTTCGAATCCCCTCGGAAGGACACATTCGTGAAGGGTATGTGTGTTAGGCTTGAGGGAAACCTCCAGCTTGTTCTCAAATAATAATAATAATACATAACTTTTGCATATATACATCTACTTCTGTTTATATGTATGTTAATTTACACTTCCATATGTACATCATGTTTGTTAAATCCATCAAAACAGCCCAAATCCACCTGACTCGCTTGAAACCCAAACCGACCAGGATCCAACTAGAAGGGCGGGTTTCGAACCACTCCCAAAAAATCAGGTTCGGTTTAAAATATTCTCAAAACCCACCTAACCCGACCCATGAAGACCCCTAATAAAAGACAATGTATATATGTGAATAAGGCAAAATCTTCAAGACCCAAGATCATGGTTCACAGTCGCGGTCTCGCCGCCGACTTGGCGGGCACTGAGACGGATCGGTCTCGGTGACTCGGATCGGTATCGGACGATACGCGCAAAACACTACATAGAAAGCTAAAAAATTCTGAAAAAATCACGATAAATCTTAAAAAAATGTAGACATCCATATTCATGTATCACATGTCCAAAATATATCACCTAGCACACTAAACATAAAGCGAAAGTATAAATACACGCGTCGTCGGTAGAAGCATATTAAAATACATGCACAATATAGTAAATTGAACAAACTACATTCATAAATACATGCTAATGTAGTTTTTTTCCACATTGAATTGCGATGAGGCACAAAATTATCATCATAATGCCGAATCGACCGAGTCAATTCCGACCTCGGCCTAGTCAGTCTCCTCTGAGTTGAGTCGATCGACTCGTGACTCGGACTCGTCTCGGAGTGGGCCGAGACGAATACGAATCGGCCGACTCGTCTCCGACTCGGCCGAGTCTTTGAACCATGCCCAAGATGCACCCTGTGGACACAAAGTAATAAAATTATATGCGCATCAGAGTTAACATTCTTTATTGATAACGTGGTTTTTATAAGTCACGATGATTAAGAAAACACATATCTGTGATATATAAATCAATAGCTACTAGAATAATCATAATTCTTCATTATGTGGACAAATTATATAAATGCATATGTAAATTAGATGGAGTATGAACCCATTATTCATGTTCAGATTTTTAATTTCTTAGTCTTGGAAACATTTCTTATAAAGATATGTTATATATTTTAGAAGATGTCAAAGAACCAACAGGCACCCACCAAGTATCCGATAGAGGTAAAATCTCCTTTATCCAATTATTTGTACCAAACAGGCACCCACCAAGTATCCGATAGAGGTAAAATCTCCTTTATCCAATTATTTGTACCAAACACAGTAGCATTGCAGCATGCCAGGATGCTAGTTATGCAATAAGTACACACTTTGGGCACGCTTTGAGCCGTGGACAAGCAAATTCAAACACCACAGACCATTAGATAGCAAATATAAGTAACTAGTAGAAGATAGCATACCTTGAGAACATGACAAACTCCAGGAAAGATCTTGTTGGCAGAGCCCAGCTATGCATGACAGACCAAGAATCTCCATCTCGCGGCATTTTTGGCATTGTATCCAAATTATGTTGCAGGTTTACACCATACATCCTTCGAAGAGCCTCAGAAACAGCAAACCTTCATAGAATCAAGCAGAAAAAAGTAATTTAATGCACATGTGAAACACACTTGGCTAAAAGTTAAAAAAAAAAACTAAAAGAAAAGAGAAAGAAGATCTACAATTTTTATACTCTGTAAGAGCAAAGAATACTCTTTTCCGCATTTTTTTGGTTTTTTAGTTCAATCCCAAAGATTGCTTTTGGCAATCAGGAGTTGCCTGACCTATATCAGCTATTATCTGCCCGGTCTTTCGTCATTCTTATGCAACCATTTTTACAGTTTATTAAAAGTTATAGCTGTTGATAACTGTTAAAATATAAATATATTACCCTTGACCTTCACCACAACTTCAGAATTATGGTGTAACTGGAGGGACTTTAATAGCAACTATGTATAATTGTTTATGATATAAGAATTAGTTTATGACTTGTAATATCAGTTTTACAACTGGGTATAATTATTTCTGACTTAAATTTGTACATTAGCAAGCAGAAGATGGCTTGATACAGACCTCATACGAGTTCATATTTATTATACAAATTTGTAGAATAGCAAGCAAACATATCAGATGAGGAGCTGATATATTTCAATCTATATTCATATTTGTCTTGGTGACGTGAATACAAATACGGATTCAGATATTTAACGGTCATGAAAATCATTATCATATTTGATAAAAATGAGAACGGATATGGTACACATATTCCAGATAACAGATATGGATACAAATTTCAAAAAAAAATTCTTAAAATATAGTTATTTATGAGAAGTATATAAGACGAAGATGTGGTAGTAATAATATTTTAAGATTGATTTTGTACAATAAATGTAGTTAGGGAGTATTCATCAACTAATCTTACAAAAATGTTATAAATATGAGCCCCACTAACTAATTGAAAGATTGTATCTCTACATTAGTGATGAGGACATCATGCCACCGCCCAGGAGCAGGTTCGATCGAGTATACTTCAGGAGGCGACGCGCTGGTCTTCTATGGCTTTAGATGGGACTTGTTTCAGACTTTATTGATAGCAGATGTTTTTACCTTTATTTGTTTTCCTTTTATTTTTGTTCTTTTGTGGACGTTTAGTACCACATCGGTTATTTTCCAGTAGTCCTCTTTTGTAAAGCCTATATAAGGCCCCTTAAACTATTGGAATGGATTATTAAATGCTTAAAATTTTCACAAATTATCTGAGTAATTCTTGAGTCTCTTTTGCTCTCGAGTTTAGGGTGAGAAGCCCGTGCAAGGGGTGGAAACCCAAATTTTATCTTTCCTCAGATTAAATCTCAGTTACGATTTGAAGGTGATTGCGATCCAGGTAGTTTTACATCATTTTGGTATCAGAGCACCGGTTTTCAATCCCCTTCAAACTCTCTTTTTTTTCAAATTTTCTTCCAGTTCCCAAAACCCTAGATCCATCCCAGCTCTAGGTTTAGATCTATTCTCACAAAAAAAAAAAAATACACTGTTCAGAAAAAATATATATATACAGTGAAAAACAAAAACAAAAAAAAATCTCGTCGAAAATCCCTGAATATTCGACATCTTGTATTGTTCACCATCGACGCCCACAGGAGGTCGCCGCCACCTTCCCCATCAGAGAACAGACCCGCCTCCCGCCGTCCCGCTTCCACTGTTCATCCACCGCAGGATCAGATCCAGATCCACGATCGAGATCCCCTCGCCCTTGCCTCCGCTCAACTTCACCTCATCTCACCACCACAACGCCGCCGCCATCTCCGTCCTCCACTGCCGACAGCAACATCACCATCGCCTTCTTCAATTCACCGCCATCGTCGAGGCCGTCCACGACTTGCCGCCCCCTTTTGGAGCATCGTCGAACCGTCGCAGATCACCGCCATCTCCCTCGAACGTCGCCGCCGAGTTTGATCCTGCCCTAGCTGCGCTCGAGAACGAGGGAATTGGGTCGCCGTCGTCGCCCGAGCTCGAATTGGGCATTGGGTCGCCGTCGTCGCCCGAGCTCCACCAAGATCACCGCAATCTTCGCCGCAAGGATCTCGTGCCGTCGTCGCCGTCACCGCGACCTCGCCGTGTTCCCATCGCCGTCCAAACTCCGACGCCGCCTTCGCCGCCCGTCCCCTGCCCTAGTCGCGAGAGCGACTGAAGAATTCGGGCGTCGGGTGAGGGCTTCACAACAACGCTCGCCCGGCCTTTAAAAGAGGCGAGCCCATTTTGAGTTAGGTCAAACCCGACCCAAGCCCGGTCCAAGCTGAGTAGACAAGCCCTGAACCGGGTCTGATTCAAGTCTGGTTCAACGGGAATTCAAACTGGTTCGGTTCAGTTCAGATACAGACCAGATCTTCCGGAGGTCGTTCCGGACTCGTTTCAAGTCCGAATTGACCCGTTTTCGAGGCAGTGGTTTCGTGACGATCAGTACCACGCGACTACAGCAGCATCGGTCAGGTTTGAGTTACGGTCGTCGTCCCAGGTACCTTTGAATATTCTGTCAGTTTTTTCCTGCCATTTAATTTAAATAGCTAGTCCTTCCAATCTGTCGCATGATAGAATTTATTGACTGTTGCCCACTATATAAGCGAGTTGTGTGATTCTAATCTTGAGTGGTAACCGACCTAATATTATTGTGCAACTAAATTAATTTGAATTTGTGGTTACTTGATTAATCTTGAAAATTAACTGTATCAGCACGTGTTTTATCACTGTCTCCACATTACAATTTCTTAATCACGTGTTAGTCTCATTAGCTTAAAATTGGTATTATCTTTCACCATTCTAATCTCTGACTCCTCCTGCATAACATACATATCCTAAGGACAGCTTGCATTTAGGATCAGTGAAAATCTTGCATGCCTACTAGAAGTGGTAGAACTTTTTCTATAGGCGAAACTTCAGCATCAATGGACCCTAGCATTCATGATACCCTTAACACAATCCTACAAAAGATAGAGAGCATGGACAGACAACTACAAGAGGTTAAGGATCAGGTTGATGTCAACTGTAGGGATCTAGCAACCAGAATTGGTAGGCTAGAAACTAATAGGAGAAGAATCAGGGATGATGAGAGTTCTCGAAATGACAGTAGGTCTCCTAGGCGTGAGCGAGGCCATGACAGTAGGTCTCCTAGGCGTGAGCGAGGCCCACCTTACCGGACAACTGATGCCGATGCCCAGTATATCAGGAGCGTTAAAGTTGATGCTCCTTCTTTTGACGGGCGTTTAGACCCTCAGGTCTATATCGATTGGCAGTTGGCCATGGACCGATATTTTCGTTGGCATGACATGTCTGAATCAAGAAAGGTTCGATTGGCCGTTATGAAATTAACGGGACAAGCGGGGCAATACTGGGAAAATTTAGAGAGGATGATGAGGTACAGAAGGGAAGACCTCGTGGACACTTGGGAAAGCATGAAAGAGAAGCTTATGATGAAGTATGTTCCACCATCATTCAGTCAACAATTGTTGGACAAATGGAATCGATGGACCCAGGGAAACAAGTCAGCCGCTGATTACATTGCTAAGTTTGATGAATATCTGAATCGGTGTGGAGCTATTGAGTTAGAATCTCCCGAACAGACCCTATCTAGGTTTAGGTCCGGTCTTAGGGATGATTATCGCCGAGAGCTCATTGCTCGAGGCATCACGACTCTAGAACAGGCGTATCAGCTAGTCACCGACTTAGATGAGTCCTATTTTACCGAAGTAACTTTAAGGATAACTCTAGAACCACCACTACTGGTCAGCCAAGCTTCAACCGAACACTTCCTACCCCAAGTAAACCTGCCTCCAGTTCCTCTAGTGTCAAACCAGCAGGTCCTTCTGGTGCAAAGCCCTTTGCATCCGAGAAGAGAACGGTAAGTGAACCAGGAAAAGTCAACCCTAGAACCCAATGCTACAGGTGTCAAGGGTATGGTCACCTCGCCAGCCAGTGCCCGAGTCAGACCAAAACCCTCTTCGTCGAAATTCCCATTGAAGATATAGAAGGAGAGGATGATGGAGAAGAAGTGGTGCACCAACAAGACGATGACTCGGATGCCTCTGTCGAAGAGTATGAATTTAATGGGTGCATCCGAACTGTGGAAATGACGAGCTTACCTCCTAGTGTAGCTCGCACCCAATTAGGAGTGGTTAGATGTACTTTAACCCAGCCTGAACCACTCAACGACTGGAGAAGGACTGCCATATTCCAAACTTGCACGAAAATTGGCAATAAGAACTGCAATGTAATAGTGGATAGTGGCAGCTGCATCAACGCTGTGGCGTCAAAGCTAATCACCACCTTGGGGATGACGCCGGTGAAGCATCCAAACCCCTACAAGGTTACATGGATCGATGCTACATCTATAGATGTTCAAGAGAGATGTCAAATTCCCATCCAATTTGCCACATACGCAGAAAATGTGTGGTGTGACATACTCCCCATGAATGTAGGTCATATCATTTTGGGTCGACCATGGTTATTTGACCTAGATGTGACCATACATGGACGTACCAACCAGTGTTCGTTCGTCCATAATGGGAAAAAGGTGAAGCTTATGCCAAATCAACCGAAGCCGCCAACCCGAGAGAAAGAGGCTGATAAAGGGAAAGATAAAGTGGACGTTATAAATCCAAAAAAAAGGGTTGATAAGGGCAAAGGTAAGATGGAAATGAATTTGATTAGCCACGATCAACTTGAAAAGAGCTTACAGGATGGTTCTACTTGTTATGCTCTCGTGGCTCGAGAGGCTAGCCGGGATATCGAGGAGCAGATTCCTGAGCACATCAAGCCAATTCTGGAGGAGTTTTCCGAAACCCTCCCACAAGATCTTCCAGGTGAGTTGCCCCCTATGCGAGACATTCAACATGCTATTGACTTAGTCCCAGGAGCAACTTTACCAAATTTGCCCCACTATAGAATGAACCCAACTGAACATGCGGAATTGCAACGGCAAGTAGAAGAGCTACTTGACAAGGGGTTCATCAGAGAGAGCTTGAGTCCATGTGCGGTTCCCGCACTTTTGGCGCCAAAGAAGGATGGCACATGGCGTATGTGTGTGGATAGTCGTGCAATCAATAAAATTACCGTCAAGTACCGTTTCCCTATTCCCCGTCTTGATGATATGCTGGATCTGATGTCAGGAGCCACAATCTTCTCCAAGATTGATCTTAAGAGCGGGTACCATCAAATTAGAATCCGACCCGGGGATGAATGGAAAACCGCATTTAAGACTAAGGATGGGTTATATGAATGGTTGGTTATGCCATTTGGACTGTCCAATGCTCCAAGCACCTTCATGAGTAATGACCCAATTGTTTCGACCGTTTATCGGTAAGTTCGTGGTGGTCTATTTTGATGACATACTGATCTATAGCCAAACCCCGGAGCAACATGTGGGTCATCTGAGGCAAGTCCTCTGCACACTCCATGCTGAGAAATTTTGCAAATCCAAAAAAGTGTGCTTTTTGTATAGACAGGGTTATCTTCCTAGGATTTGTGATTTCCTCCGAGGGGGTTTCCGCAGACCCTGAGAAAGTGAAGGCAATAACCGAGTGGCCACAACCCCGGACGATCAGGGAAGTCAGAAGTTTTCACGGGTTAGCCACTTTCTACCGTCGGTTCATCAAGAATTTTAGTGCTATCATGGCACCTATCACCGACTGTTTAAAGAGTGAGGTGTTCCAGTGGACTCCTGCTGCCTCCAAAGCTTTCGCTGAAATAAAGAAGATGACGGAAGCTCCTGTAATGCGTCTCCCTGATTTTTCAAAAGCTTTTGAAGTAACTTGTGACGCATCGGGACTAGCAATAGGTGGTGTACTTTGTCAGGAAAACCACCCGGTTGCTTATTTCAGCGAAAAATTAAATGATGCCCGTCAACGCTACTCCACTTATGATAAAGAATTTTATGCGGTTGTACAGGCGTTGCGCTACTGGAGACATTATCTGTTGCCACAGGAATTCGTGTTGTACTCAGATCACGAAGCGTTAAGGTATCTTAACTCCCAGAAGAGATTAAACGCGAGGCATAGCAAATGGGTGGAGTTCTTGCAGGATTACACTTTTGTTCTCAAACATAAAGCAGGCATCGAGAATAAGGTCGCTGATGCGCTGAGTCGACGTGTCACGATCTTGGTGGCAATGAGCACAGAAGTGGTTGGATTTGAGAAATTAAAGGAGGAGATGAATCATGTCCCGATTTTGGGAACATTTATGTCACATTACGAGACGGCCCTGTTCGTGAGATGTACGGTTTTCTCCTTCAAGACGGTTATCTCTTCCGATTCCGTAAGTTGTGTATTCCCCGTACGTCCCTCAGGGATTTTCTCTCTTGGGAACTACATGCTGGAGGTCTGGCGGGACATTTCGGTCAGAACAAGACAATTGAGGCCGTTGAACACCGATTCTACTGGCCGAGTCTGAAAAGAGATGTTTCTAAAGTAGTTAGCCAATGTCGCACGTGTCAATTGGCCAAGCAACAAAAGCAGATTGCCGGACCTTACACTCCTCTTCCTGTACCTAATTGCCCCTGGCAAGACGTGAGCCTAGACTTCATACTAGGACTGCCTAAAACTCAAAAAAAGCATGATTCTATCCTAGTGGTAGTTGACCGATTCTCTAAAATGGCTCACTTCATCCCGTGTTCCAAGACCTCAGATGCGTCTCGAGTTGCTGTCTTATTCTTTGATCATATCGTAAAGTTGCACGGGATACCTAAAACCATGGTGTCTGATAGGGATGTTAAGTTTGTTAGCTATTTCTGGAAAACACTTTGGCATAAGATGGGCACCAAACTGAAATTCTCAACCGCCTTTCACCCACAGACAGATGGTCAAACCGAGGTGGTAAACAGATCGCTAGGAAATCTCCTCAGGTGTCTAGTTGGAGAAAATTTAAAAACTTGGGATCTCATTTTGCCATGGCTGAATTTGCATATAACGGATCTGTTAATAGGACTACGGGTCTCAGTCCTTTTGAAATAGTAAACGGTTTTAAGCCCAGGCAACCTATTGATTTAATTCCCATGGCTCATCATCATTCTAGGGTATCAGACTCCGCATCAGCATTTGCATCCCATATCCATGCATTACATGAGGAAGTCAGAGACAAGATAATGAAAAATAATACTGATTATAAAGCTTCTGCAGATCTACATCGCCGATTAAGGTCTTTTAATGTCGGAGATTATGTGATGGTCCGCATGCGACCCGAACGGTTTCCACCAGGAACCGTGAAGAAATTACACGCGCGAAGTGCAGGGCCATTCAAGATTATTAAGAAAATCAATTCAAATGCTTATGTGGTGGATCTCCCACCTGACTTTGGCATTAGTTGCACCTTTAATGTTGAGGATTTGGTTCCATATCGAGGTACTTTTGATACCCCTTCTGATCCATTTGTGGATGAGCCAAGCCGAGACCTTCTTTCTGAGAGCCCCCCACTACCTCCACTTCCCCTAAAATGTCCTATGCAACAGAACATATAGATTCTATCTTGGATGATCAGATTATCTCTATTGGAGATGGAGGGACGAGACGCTATCTCATTAAGTGGACGGAAAAACCTGATTCAGAAAATTCTTGGATTACTGAGGAAGACCTCCAGCATCTTGATCCTGATCGACTGGAGCACTATCACAGCAGACAGCAGTTCTGTCCCCCACACTCGACAGGGTCGAGTTCCTTCCACCCGGGGGAATTGATGAGGACATCATGCCACTGCCCAGGAGCAGGTTCGATCGAGTATACTTCAGGAGGCGACGCGCTGGTCTTCTATGGCTTTAGATGGGACTTGTTTCAGACTTTATTGATAGCAGATGTTTTTACCTTATTTGTTTTCCTTTTATTTTTGTTCTTTTGTGGACGTTTAGTACCACATCGGTTATTTTCCAGTAGTCCTCTTTTGTAAAGCCTATATAAGGCCCCTTAAACTATTGGAATGGATTATTGAATGCTTAAAATTTCCACAAATTATCTGAGTAATTCTTGAGTCTCTTTTGCTCTCGAGTTTAGGGTGAGAAGCCCGTGCAAGGGTGGAAACCCAAATTTTATCTTTCCTCAGATTAAATCTCAGTTACGATTTGAAGGTGATTGCGATCCAGGTGGTTTTACATCAATTAGTCATTTGTGAAGTGTGTACAACTCGTTACACATGAGATCTGGGTTATTTGTGAATTAAGAGAGATCATAACTTTTTATATAAGCTACAATATAGTAACCTACCGGATATTCGGATCTCATTCAAATCCTATTCAGATTCACATGATATTCGGATACGGATTTGAATCAAAAAAAGTTTTAAGGAGGGAAACCATATTCATATTCAAATTAAATTTGGGAAGAAACCATATATAGAAAATTCCGAATCAGAATATGAATACAATCAGATAAAATCAAATTTGTATGCACCCCTACCTCCTAAGTATCACTCTAATCTATCAAAACTCAAACTCAAAACATCTATCAATTTGTTGTACAACCATTTAGTTAATTCAATCTCTTCTGTTCGATAAAACAAAGTTAATTGTTCTCCTATTTTATGCGAGTCACAACAAACATGCAGCCAAAGTGTGGTCCATATTTATGGAACTAATCCTTATGGTTGTGGATCTGGGTTTTCTTTCTACCAAATAAATAGCCTAGTTAGTGAAAACATGCTGAGCGCAGTTCAAAAATAAAACTATAGAGTACTCCAATTATAGAAAGAAAGAGTTATTACTATACACAAATCATGACAATTAAATCCTAAGAATCATGTAATAACTCTCTCCTCACACACGTTAGAATATAAATGTACATCGTCAACCCTCACCATAACTTCACAGAGTTGGTGAAGTGGCGGGGCTGGACTTTAATGTGGTTTCAGAACCGTTCAGGTTCAAATCCAACAGGGTGCATACTTAATGTGTAGTTTTATAACATAGTGCTGCCGAGAACCCCAGATTCAAGACCAGAAAAGGGTGTTCAAACAGCGGGAGTTTCAAGAGTAAAAATACATCCCCCAAACCTCAAATAGTGAAGGTAGCATGGTTTGAAATCTCAGTATCGATATCAACCATAGGTTTTTTGCATAGTCTCAAAATATCGACAGTCCCATATATATTGACAATATTGTATCAGGTTTTCAGGTACCCGAGACAATATTAGCTCTATAATATCGATCGACATTGGGCCCAATATTACTAATATGGTCGATCTTATCAATATTGAGACCGATATTGTCGATATTGATACTAAAAACCATTGCCCGATACTAATACCGATACTGATATTTTAAACCATGATTTTTGGTATCAAAATTGGCAAAATCATCTGTTTTGCTTCACCATATCAGCAGCATTTGTATCCTCGTGGTCATATTAGTCACATTGGTAGGCGTAAACATCAGTATCACGTGATATCGTAAACCTTGCTTTAAAGTCATGATGTTGTGTCAAGGATCAACATTCACACACTCCCTCCCATACACCTCCACAATGAGGGATGCAATCATCCCCTCCGTTAACACGTCTCTTAACTTCTCTTCCTCTTTGTTCATAACTGTTAAGTTATTAGTATTGGGTTATTGAGTTATTACCCATATTTAGGGTTTGAAAGGGGGGCGGCACTTAGAGGGAGGGCACCAATCTGGTGACTTGGAGGGGTGGGCGGCACTTGGAAAAGGGGGCAGCTCCTGGAGGAGAGGGGCGGCACTTAGAGGAGGGGCACCTCTTTTAGGGTTTGGAGGACTTCGAGGAGATGTATGGAGAAGGTAGGAGGGTGATTTTGAGGAGAAGGAAGCTCTTACTTTTAGAAGAACTTGAGAGTTGGTTTCAGTACCAACAGATGTGGTGGTTGTTAGGTTGCTGGGTCTTTGCTTTAAAGTACAGCCCAGATGGATCTTAGAATAAACATAAGGCCAGGCTCGTGGCCAAGAGTTATATTCAGACATATGACATCGACTATTTTGAGATATTCTCCCCAGCTGTCAGGATGAACTCTATTAGGATTATGTTCTCTATTGTTGTTAACTTGTCATGGTCATTATTCTAAATGGATGTCAAGAACACCTTCTTAATTCTTATATAGGGATCTTCAGGAGGAAGTTTATATAGAGCAACCTCTAGGTTATATTGCTCAGGGAGAGACCAAGTCTGTCGTCTAAAGAAGGTTATATATGGACCCAAGTAGAGTCCAAGGGCGTGGATTGAGAAGTTTAGTCTTACCATTTCTGGTATTGGCTTTCGCCGATGTCATTTAGATCACTCTGTCTTCGTTCGGTGCACAAGGTCTGGCATTGTAGTTCTTGCTGTTTATTTTGATGACATATTGCTGACTGGTAGTGACTCAGCTGGAATAGTAGAGACTAAGATGTATCTCAAGCGTCATTTTGTGACCAAAGACATGAGACGTTCAAAATACTTTCTGAAAATTGAAGTTGCACATCAAAAACACAATATACTTCTTTCTAAGCAAAAGTATGCTCTGGACCTTCTGGAGGAAATAGGTTTTTGGGATGCAAGCCTGCTAATAAACCAATAGAAGCCAATATGGATTTATGGTTTGATGACAGTTATATACTTGATGATCCAGGGAGATATAGAAGATTGATTGGAAAGCTGATCTATAATATGGTGACTAGGCCAGATATAACTTTTGTTGTAGAAATTCTGAGTAGATTTATGTACCAGCCCAAAGAGACCCATTGGCTAGCTGCGATGAGGGTTCTACCTTACATCAAGAGTTGTCCAGGAAAATAGATTCATGTATCAGCCCAAAGAGACCCATTGGCTAGCTGCGATGAGGGTTCTACCTTACATCAATAGTTGTCCAGGAAAAGAATTAGTGTATAAGAAACATGAACATATACACATTTCTGGATACTCTGATTCAGGATATGCTGGTGATCGAGGGGATAAAAAATCTATTACTGGCTATTGCACCTTTGTTAGAGGAAATCTAATGACTTAGAGGAACAAGAAGCAAGATGTTGTGTCTCGCTCAAGTGCTGAAGCTGAGTATAGAGCTATGGCTCATGCATCATGCAAGATGGTGTGATTAAAAAATTTACTGATAGAGCTTGATTTCAGACAGTCTGGACCAATGCCTATGCATTGTGATAATTAGTCTGTCATCTATATTGCCTAGAATCCAGTGTTTCATGAAAGGACAAAAAATATTGAGATTGATTGTCACTTTGTCAGAGATGCTTGGACCAAGAAGGTGGTTATGTTCCAGTTCAGACCATCTTCGAAGCAATTAGCTGATTTACTTACTAAACCTGCTTCACCCAGGTGTATTCTGATCTTTGTAACAAGCTGGGCATGTTGATATCTATGCTCCAGCTTGAGGGGGAGTGTTAAGTTATTAGTATTGGGTTATTAAGTTATTACCATATTTACCCATTTACCCTCTTTGTCTTCATATATATTATAACTCTCTTTTATCTAATACAATCATCTTTTAGGGTTTTCTATTTCTCTACAGTAACTACTTGTATTAAAAACTTAGGGCAATTTTTCAAAAAAACTTTCTTTTAAAATAATTTCAAAAATGAAACTCCAAAAATATTTTCAAGAATGGACCTCTGACATGCCACGTCAGGGCCATGTCGGTTCATCCCACCGTGGCGCTAGTGAAGAGGTAGTTTTTTGGTTCAGCCGGAGTTGTTGCCCAATAAAAAAAATTTCTCAGCAATGTTTGCTCGACCGGGTTGTCAACCCCGTCGCACAATATATATATTTTTTGATTTTTTTTTTTGCTCGGTCGGGGTTGCCAACTCCGGCTGAACCATTTTAAATTTTTTTTTAAAATTTTTGAAAACCAACAACCTTTCCTCCAATTATTTCAAGTGAACGTCAGTCAGCTCATGCATGCACGAGGTTACCTCATGCATTCATGAGATCAAGTGAATAACGTTCACTTGGCTTGGCCGGGATTGGCGACCCCGACCAAGGAAGCGGCTTATTATTTTTCAAAAAAAAGAAGCGGCTCATTAGTAAAAATTAAAAAAAAATTAATTGTCTATTGGCCGGGGTTGGCAATCCAGGCCAACCCCAAGACAAAAAATTATAGTAGACCTGGATTGGCAACCCCAGTCGATCGAATACAGGTCAAAAAAATATAGGTTCGTCTGGGGTTGTCAACCCCAGGTGAACAAAAACCGCCCCCGCCAGCGTCACGTTGGCGGCCAACGATGACGTGGCACCGACGTGGCACTGACCTGGCGTGTCAGAGGTCCATTCTTGAAAATATTTTTGGAATAAGTTTATTTTTGAAATTATTTTTTTAAAAAAGGTTTTTAAAAAAATTGCCCAAAAACTTAAGCTACCACATAGTGGGTTCACATATTATTTGAAGCTAAAAATCCCAAACACTCGGCATCCTTACAGGAAGGCAGCACACACATTTTACACATGGAAAACAACACAAATAAGGAGGAATACATGATGTTTACGCTATGATCTGTATCCAAGATCTTTTCCTTTGCTTTTCTTTTTTCTGTCGCATGTCATATTGGTAACAATTGTCACCCAATAAAGTTAAGTTGTAACCTAGTGGGCTGACATATTATCAAAAGCGAAACTTTACAACCTCCTTTCAGCTCCTTAAAGTTCCTTTTGTACATGGTAAGAGAATTTTTGAAATTCGTTGAAAGAATAGCGATATTGAAGGCAAAGAGAGGTCTGTCTCTGACCTGCAGTTTCCAGCATTTGTGGCGTCACAGAAAGACCAAAAATCTTGTTGAAGAGGGTTTCTTGGATCCTTGTCCACACAAACCCAAAAGTAAAGGGTATCCCCATGCCTCCTGCCTTGGATGTCCTCAAGGAGTGCAGCCTCAGCCCTCTTAGATAAGCTTTCCTGTAATTGGTAGAAGCTAGTTACTTTGTCAGTTCATGCAGTAGTGACAACCAGCAATTAAAAACAGATTTTTGCCATTGCAGATGTCTGGATACCAGAAATTCATATGACAAAATTACAATGAAAAGTTCACGATCAACGCATTACTAAGACTTTCAAATGGAAGGAAGTGAGGAACAAATCCATACAAAAGATAATTCATTTTAAACCAAGACAGAGAAAGCCACTTCAGAAAAAGGAACAAAGAAACATGGACAAAGTATTCCAGTGATTCTTATATTAAGTTATTCCATCTTTATGGGTTTTGATGAAAAGGGATATTCACAACCTATCAATTTTTTTTATTTAAATATTGCCCTTAGCCAGCCCATTTTTAATGTAGGGCATGTTTGTTTCGTCGCAAAACGCCGCAAGTCATAAAATGAGAATGGAAAAGTTGAACTGTAGCAGGGAAAATATAATGTGTTTTACACTGTTTGGTTGATAAAGTGAAAGCGTAAATGAGAAATATATTGTATTTTACGGTGTTTGATTGGTAAGTGAAAGTGTAAATGGGAAAGTATACTGTGTTTTACAGCGTTTGGTTGGTAATGTAAAAATGTAAGTGGAAAAGTTGACCACAAAATTAACTGTAGCAGTTATTTGAATATTATAAATACTATTAAATTAAATCTACTATTGTAAATTAAATGTATTAATAAATTTGAGATAAAATATTAATAAATCTTAATATTTTATTTATAACAATAATATTTATAAATATTAGTATAATTAGTAAAATATTAACCAAATAAATAATATAAAATTTTAAGAAAAGCTAAAGAACATTAATAAAATTTTAAGAATATTAATAAAACATAAATATTAAAAAAATCTTAAGAAAAATAAAAATTATAATTATAATATTATAATATTATAAAATACTTAAAAATATTAAAATATTAAATTTTATTATTATATTATTGTAATATTATAAAAATATAAAATTAACAAAGTAAAATATAATTATAATTTTAATAATAAATTATTATCATAATATTATTATAATAAATTATTATTATAATATTAACATAATAAAATATTAATATAATAATAAAGTATATTATAATATTAAGAAAGTAATTATTTATAATAAAAAATAAATAATTAAATATATAGTAATTTTATATTAAAGTATACTATTGTTATATTAATAAAATATTAAAAAAGTATAAGTATTAATAAAATAATAAAGTATTAAATAACAATATTAAATAAAAATATTAAATTAAAATAGTAAAATAGTAAATACTAAAACAATATTAAAAATAATAAAAAACTAAAGATTAAAAATATAAAATAATTAAATAATTAAATAGGAAATTGAACACTATTAAAATATTAAAAAATATTAAATATTGAATAATATTAAATTATATATTTTTTATCAAGTAACTGCTTTGAACTGCAAGTGTATTACAAGTGGGATTTACATGACCATAAAATTAGCCGTAGCAATTGCAAGTGGAAGAATGTGGGTGTAAAAAAAAGATTTACATTATCACAAAATTAATTGTAGCAACTACAAGTGGAGAGTTGCATTTTGCAAGTTGTTTTTCAGCGAAACAAACAGCGAAAAATGAAAAAAAAATCACGACTTACGATTTGCGGCGAAACAAACAAGCTCGTAGTCCAACTGGATAAAGATAATCAACCATGATTGGTATATTGGTGATGTGGGATCAAAACAGAAAATTTTAAATTGAGGATATATCTCAGATCGCAACCCGGTCCTTGGCTTCACTACCGGTTGACTTAATAAAAAAGAAATCAAATCAACATAAATAGCAAAGCTTTTAATCAATCATTCATTACTTTATTCTTTGTAGGAGTCTCTTAAATAGACTCCTACAAAGAGAAGTTTTCCGTCATACTCGATGTGGAACTAAACAGAACAAACTCAAAACTAATACAAGTCTAAAATAAGATATAACCAACTAGACTCAGTCAAGACTCCACTCAAATGACAATCAACGCCAACTACAACACATGGAGTAAAGAATCATCCAAAAATTTGAAGAAAATCACAACTAAACATGACCCAAAACCATAGCAAAAGAGAGGTCGTTGTGACACGACGACAGCGACGATACGTGTGAAAATGAGTTGGTGTGATGTCCCATCAACTCTCCCGAGGTGAAAAGAACTCGATCCTGTCGAGTATGGCTCTAGATGACTCTCATAATGCTCTAATAAATCTGAGGTCAATCGTTGCAGGTCCTCTCAAGTAATCTATGTATAATCAGATTCTGAACGACCTTTCTAACGCACTAGATATCGTCTACACCCACCATCTCGGATGGAGATGATATGATCATCCTTTATGCTATCAATCTGTTCTGATGTAAATGAGACAGTTGTAGTAGTGGTGACAAGTGGGGTCCCTCAAATAAAGGCTCGGGGGGAGGCTCATCAAGATCCACAAGTGGATTATCAGGGTTAAAAGAACCTTTATAAGCTACTAAATCTGAGATATTAAATATCGAACTAACCTCAAAATCCTAAGGTAAATCAATTACATAGGCATATGAATTAATTTTCTTGAAAATTTTATAAGGGCCAACGCTACGAGCATTTAATTTCTTAACAGTTCATGGTGGGAACCGCTCCAGTCAAATCCAGATCATTATATAATCACCTTCGTTAAATTCAAGATGTCTTCGATGCAAATCAGCATGAGATTTATAATAGGCACTACTTTCCTGAATTTTCTTATTGATTTCTTTATGCATATTATGAATATGTGATGCTAATGCAGACTCAGATACTCTAGAATATTGTGTCGTAAGGAAAAGACCTATAGCTTCCTAGGTTTATAATCATGCACAACCTTAAATGGACTCATGCCTATTGATCCATTCACTGAACTATTATATGTGAACTCTGTGGTGAGTAAAATAAGATCTAAATTCCTCAAATTTTCGCCAACCAAGCATCGCAAAAGATTTCCTCGACTCCTATTAACCACCTTGGTTTGACTGTCCTTTTGGGGATAAAAAGCAGTGAAAATTTAAGCTTAGTTTTCAACTTGTGCCGTAGGATTTTCTAAAAGTAGCTCATGAATTTCAAGTTCCTATCTAACACAATAGTTTTGGCAATTCATGCAACTTAACCACCCTGTCAAAGTAGATCTGAGCAATCTTAGAGGCGTCGGATATTTTGCTACAAGGCAAGAATGGGCCATCTTTGAGAAATGGTCCACAACAACAAATACGGAATCATACTTCCTGATAGTCTTAGGAAGTCTAAGCATGAAATCCATATCACGTTCTGCAGGGACGATCTGTCACAAGTAGAGGCATGTACAGGCCAGTGTTCTGTTTTCATTGTTTAGCCAATTGATAAGTGCGACATTACCCTATTAGCCTTGCAACGTCTTTCTTAAGGCTTGGCCAGTAAAAGAAACTCTCTACCACCTCTATGATCTTTTCTCAGTAGAAGTGACCGACAAGACTTCTAACATGCAATTATCAAACAAGATAATCTCTTAAGAAGTACAGAGAACACATAACTTACGAAATCAAAATAAATAGCCATCCTGAAGTAGAAATCCATCTATCTCAGGAGTCACCCCTTCTTTTAACACAAATAATCTCTCCAAAGTCAGGACACGACTCATACTCTTCTTTGATTCTCTCAAAGCGCACAACCTCAGATCCTCAACGCTCACTTGTTTAAGAAAACAAACTTGACGACTGAGAGCATCATCTACCTTATTCTCAACTCTAGATATATGCTTAAGAGTGTAAGTGTAATCTTATAAAATTCAATCGATCAACCATGCCTAGCACTGAGCTTCTTCTGAGAGTAAAGATATTGAAGGGTCTCTTGGTCCGAATAAAGGACAAATTCTTGCGGTAAAAGGTAATGTCGCTAATGACACAAAAATTACATAACCGCATAGAATTCTTTATCGTAGGTAGAGTAATTCAATCTAGCACCGCTAAGTTTTTTTTTTTTTTTAATTGAAAAAGGCGATGAGGTGCTTTTTTGACTTAATACTCATCCTATGCCAATACTTGAGGCATCACACACGACCTCAAACACTTTGAAGAAATCAGAAAGTCTCATTACAGTTCTTCAGTCATTCTTTACTTAATTTCTTTAAACGCCTTCGCAGCGGCTACAGGCCACTAAAATTCCTTTCTTCAGGCAATCCGTAATTGAGGCCATGATGATGCTGAACCCCTTGTAGAAGGTTACGAGCCCATAAAACTTCTTATATCTCAGATATTTCAAAGCTTAGGTCATTCTACAGTCGCCTGAATTTTCTGAGGATCTGTAGAAACCCCTTAAGAAGATACAACAGATCCTAAGAATATAACTCAATCAGTCATGAACATACACTTCTTTGGGTCTGCGTATAAGTTCTCTTTTCTAAAGGTGCAACAAACTTAACTAAAATAATCCATATGGTGCTCCAGCGTCTTACTATAAATCAAGATGTCATCGAAGTACACGACCAAGAACTTACCCATAAAAGGTCACACGCCATGGTTCACAGTCGCGGTCTCGGCCGCCAACTCGGCGGGCACTGAGACAGATCGGTCTCGGTGACTCGGATCGGTATCGGGCGATACGCGCAAAACGCTACATAGAAAGCTAAAAAATTCTGAAAAAATCACGATAAATCTTAAAAAAATGTAGACATCCACATTCATGGATCACATGTCCAAAATATATCACCTAGCACACTAAACATAAAGCGAAAGTATAATACACACGTCGTCAGTATAAGCATATCAAAATACATGCACAATATAGTAAATTGAACAAACTACATTCATAAATATGCTAATATAGTTATTTCCACATTGAATTGCGATGAGGCACAAAATTATCATCATAATGCCGAATCGACCGAGTCAATTCCGATTCTCGGCCTAGTTAGTCTCCTCTGAGTTGAGTCGACCGACTCGTGACTCGGACTTGTCTCGGAGTGGGCCGAGACGGATACGACTCGGCCGACTCGTCTCCGACTCGGCCGAGTCTTTGAACCATGTCACACGCATGAAAGTGATGGGAACATTTGTCAAGCCAACAAGCATGACCATCCACTCACATAGATCGTCTTTAGTCTTAAAAGCGGTCTTCTACTCATCTTCTAGAGGAATCCAATTTGATGGCAACCACTCTTTAAATCGATTTTTGAGAAAATGGTGGCCCCAGACATCATGTCCAAAATGCTATCCAGTCTAGGAATGGGAACCGATAGTTAACGTTGATCTTGTTGATAGAGTGACTATCAACACACATCCTCCAAGAACCGTCTTTCTTAGGGGTTAATGTCGGCACACAGCGCACAGACTTAGACTTTCTTTAATGAACTCCTTACTCAATAGTTCATCAACCTGCCTCTTGAGGTCAGCATGCTCGGCCAGATTCATTGTGTAGTGAAGCAAGTTGGGAAGAGTGGACCTTAGGACAAAATATATTGCGTGTTGGATGTCAGACATTGGAGGTAGGCTATCCGAGAGTTCCTTTGGAAAGGCATCAGCAAATGCCTCTAATATCGAGACTTCTATAGGAAAATTTTATTCTTGGAAGTCATCAATAACTTTTCTATCAACAAGGACAGCAATTGTAAACCCTTTAGCAATTTTCTTGTCAATAATCTTTAGGCTGCTCAGAGTTGAGGCCTTCTTGCTGATGGATGCACAGTCTGCTTAGTTTCAGGCAGCGAGGTAGGTTGCAGTGGAGCTAGCTTGACCTTCTTTCCATCATGGACAAACGAACAGGAGTTCGAACATCCATAAATAATAACGTCCTGGTCATATAGCCAAAGTCGACCCAAAATGATATGACCCATATTCATGGTGACTACATCATACCAAATTTTGTCCGAATATATGACAATTGGATCGAAACAAGACACTTTTTCTTTCACATCAATGGACGCAGAGTTCACCCAAGACACCTTATATGATTGAGGGTGGGAAATAGCCTTTAGTCCAAGTTTAGTCATCATGCCAGAGGCAACGGCATTGACGCACTCCCACTATCAATTATAACCCGACAATTCTTATTATCGATTTCAGTAAGAGTTTGAAAAATTGAAGATTTATGACCGTCATCATTTTCCTTAGGTTGAGTTAAAGCGCGCCTCACTACACTCAGATGGGTGCATGCTTAAAAGACATCCCAGAGTGGTAGCTTGATCAACATCAATATCTTTCCAAGCATCTCCTTCAAGGTCAAGGATGATTCTAAATCATCCTGATCAACATCCAATTGGATTTCAATAACCAAACCCTTGGCACTTGAAACATCGGGTCTGGTGAATGGATCTAAATGATTCACTGGTGATTCCTTTGCCTTTGTCTTCACGTCTTAGAGTGGAGCTACTAGACCCAAAACGAGACTAAGATTGTGATAGATTGGGTTGAGACTTAATAGTAGTGCCAATGTCGGCATTATTTCTATAGTTTGTGCGTCTAGGAAACGAAGAAAATTAGGGTTGATCTAAATCCTGAACAGGTTGAGTAACTTGCTCTAGGGTAGAAATCTCTAACTAATAGCTCACGCCTGAGATCTTCCTCAAGTCCTGAACGAAACCTAGACAAAACTACGGCATCAGACTCGTTCTCACTATGTCTGACCAAGAATTGATCAAACTTTTTAATGTACTCCGACACTGATCGATTGTCTTGAGTCAAATGCTGCCACTGGTCAAACAGGCGTGTGTATGACACTGGCAGTTACTTCTCTTGAAGTTTCATCTCATCAAGTCTGAATGGGCTCTTGATTTTGAGTTTCATTAGCTTCTCGATATTCGTCCAGGATTGCCTAGCCTATCAATCAATTTCATCTTGGCAAATCAAATTCTTCTCTCGTTTGACATATCATACCAATCAAAGTAATGATCCATGTCTGAAGTCCAATCGAGGAAATTTTGGGATTCAACTATCAAAAGTGAGTGCCTCTAGTTTAATGTTTTTTAAGTTCATTCCATCATGATCGATCTGAACATTATTCCTAGACGTGCGATTTGCCGGACGGGATCCATTCTCACTAGTATTCTCGACAGTCTCACATTCCCTATTGGTTTTCAATTCTTGCTCAACATAGTTCATTCGGGTGGATAAGTCTTCCAGAAGCTTTGTCATGTCGACAAGAATTGGATCCATTTCAGAAGTTAGGTTTTGAAGGTGGTAATGTGTTCTACTACGAGTGATCACCCAACAGGGGTTTCCTAAATGCAAAAAAATCTAGAACAAAGATGCAAATCAAAAACTAAAATGAGGCTTAAATGCAACTAGTAAGAATGAAAACTAATTCTATCTACAACGAACAAATGTGGAATGCACGTGAAATTATGAAATCAGCAAGTAGTTCAAGACACTAACACCCACTAGATAATCCCACAACTTATTTAACACTCAGACACCAAGTATTTAATTAAAGGCGATCAAGTAATAGAAATAATCATGTAGTGTTGGCCGTTTAAAATATTTCAAGATAAATCAATTCTGTTCCTAAATCCAAGAATAGTTCTAATTTAATATCCAGATGTAGCATATAAAGAATCACCCACAACAGTCATGGGCAATGGTGCTAGGTACTTAAAATCAACTACTTCGAGAGAGATGCAAATCTGGCGCGAAACGAGCTTGAAATATGCCTCTAACAGCTTAACAGGTATGTCTGCTAGAAAACGGGTCGGGTATGACCTCAAGTGACCCGGCTGAAACTTGAACCGGGTTCGAATTGAATCTGAGTTGAATCCGGGTTCAATCTAGTCGGGTTCGGGTTATAAACCCAAATCACACCCAACCCAAAATTTAACCAACCCACTGGATGCAAGCAACGACAGAGACGACAACAGGGCCAGTTAAGGACAACAAAGATGGGAACAGCGAGGGTTGCCACGGCGGCGATAGCGTAGGATATAAGTCATATAACAGACGACGAGGATTTCCGTTGGAGATGATGATCTGTTCGATGAGGGTCGGCGGCGGTTTGTAGAGATCTTGCTGGAGGTGAGGTCAACACGTTGGTGATGGAAGTTGACGCACTGGTGGCGGGAGTTGCAGTTGACGAAGGAAAAGGCAGGTGGAGAGAGATCAGGGAAGCTCTAGATCTCGTTGCGCAGTCAGTGTCGGAGTGATGGCGGCAGTCAGCGAAGTCACGGAGTCACGACGACATCACGGAGTCACGACGACATCACGACGAAGTCACAACATCAGTGTTGATCTCGAAGCGTCATCGTGGTGGGGAAACTATCGAAGGCGAGTCGTCTGAACCCAATGATGTCGGTCTCAGAGGCTAGTAGTCGAGAAGGAGAGGAAGATAGGGGCGATGACGTGACGACGGCATTGACTATGGTGGCGAAGATGAGGGTGGTGGCGCGGATGTGGTGGCGCGGACGAACAAGAAGGCGATGGGTCTAGAACTAGAGTTAGGTTTTGCGAGAGAGAGAAAAGATGAACAGAACCTTCGGATATTCTTTTCTTTTTACTTTTCTTTTTTTGATTTTTTCCCCTTCCTTTTTGATTTTTTGAATTAAAGAGGAGAAAAAATTAGAAAAACTTGTAGAACTATAGTTTGAAAATTTTGTGGAAGTGAAAGGGAGGATCATGAATTTAGCTCTGATACCAAAATAAAGTGGGATCAAAACTAAAAATTTAAATTAAGGATATGAACTCAGATCGCAGCCCGGTTATTGACTTCACCACCAGTTGACTTAATCAAAAAGATATCAAATCAATATCAATAATAAAGCTTTTAATCAATCATTCATTACTTTATTCACTGAATTGAGTCTCTTCAAATAGACTCCTACAAAGAGAAGTTTCTCGTCATACCCGATGTACTAAACAAAAAAACTCAAAACTAATACAAGTCTAAAATAAGACAACCAACTAGATTCAATCAAGACTCCACAAACTGACTCAAACGGAGTCCAATGAACTCAAATGAAAACCAACGACAACTATAACATATAGACTAAACAATCGTCCAAAATTTTAAAGAAAACCACAACTAAACATGACTCAAAACCACAGCCAAAAAGAGTTCGTTGTGACACGAGGATGACGGCGCTGATACGTACGAAAAGGAGTGTGATGTCCCCATCAATTGGACTAAGCTTTGTTTTGAGGAGACAAAATTGAAACAAAATTTCTTTCTTTAAAGAAAGATCTAATGTGATACAAGGGTTAAGGTTTAAACCTCGTTAGAAAATACTTGACGTAGGACCTTATATAAAACCTACATAGCATGAACATTTCTTGCATATGTACCTTATCTGACACTCCGACACTCATGTTGGGACACGAGCATTTTTTGGACACTTCCCAAACACTTTCTTAATATGTCCTTAATTATACGTTACATTTTAAAGTTTAGGATACTTGGCGAACACTTATTTGGCATGTCTGCTACTTTCTCCACACACTTCTTTGTTCCATTTTATGATTGAGATATCATTTTATTTTCATGCATATCAAAGAAAATAGTGGGAAAATGTATTGTTTTATATTAAGCTATATTTAGATATACTTCAGTTTAAGAAATGTGATCTATTGAGCTACCCTATTGGAAATTGAAGAGCCAAAGCCTATGCTTTTTGTAAAGTCATAATGTATGATAGGTTAAAATTTTCACATATATGTTATCCTCGAATGTTATTGTATTATTAGATGTATGGACTTTTGTATGCACATACATGTTTATGTTTGTATGTGCTACATCTCATCATTTCTATCGGTTCTCGATATATTCTAGGGTTATGTTGTTGTCTCCCCATGTCCTACTTCTTAAGAAATTGCCTTTGTCGTGTTTTTGTGCCCGTGTCGTACCCGTACCGCTGTCTGTATCCATGCTTCTTAGTATAAAACTAA
Organism: Agave tequilana; assembly: GCA_038442645.1. Taxonomy (NCBI): domain Eukaryota; kingdom Viridiplantae; phylum Streptophyta; class Magnoliopsida; order Asparagales; family Asparagaceae; genus Agave; species Agave tequilana. The sequence continues at coordinate 58,872 of JAVJIF010009507.1, read as the reverse complement.
ATCGGTATTTATTTGCAAGTGGTAAACTACATTCAAACAAATTTTAAGGATAGGAATTGTGAAGAGAGAAAAAAAAGCATCCAATTGAGTTTGGTCAAAAAAGGAAATGTATACATGATAAGAAACACACCACCAAGTAGTGCAAAGTGTAAAATAAATGTTAAATAGAAGATACAGGTGTCAGGTGTGAGAGGTTGGTTTGGGTCAACAATTAATCTTGCATCCAATCCATGCACTGTGTACCCAGGGATCAGCTTATCCTTTTAGGTTTGCTTCATTACGTTTCTATTAAAAAAAGCTAAATCTAGACATTTGAAAGTTTTGTCCAGTTTAATTGATTCCAGTATGGTTTCATTAGGTTACGTCCGATTCTACAAGATACGCGCCTGACCAGATTGGAGGGATATTGATCTTTTGGAAGCCCATCATGTAGGGAGAGAGGAGATAAAGGAAGTTAGCACAGAGATCGAAAATCAAAGGAGCGAGAAACGGAGTATTGAATAGGCCAAGATAAGCTCCCGGTCACCTGGGCGGATAAGCTCACGATCGACTGCCCAGTCGACAGTGGAGAAGGCCAGTCGGCCGCCCGGTCGACCGGCGTGCACGACGTGCACAGGATCATCACGGTCGACCGCCCGGTCGACCGTGGAAGAGAGCGGTCGACCGGCCCGGTCGACCGACTGAGAGGCCATTGCTCTCGGTTGAGTCCGGTCGACCAACGCGGTCGACCGTGGCATGGGTCGGTCGACCGGCCGGTTAACCGACAGACGCGTTTTGACTTTCCTTTTGAGATTCAGATTCCTTTTCTGGATGGAATCAAATCCAATCTGGGTTTCCTTAAATCCAGGGACTCTGTGACTATAAATAAGGGCTAGAACCCTCATGTATTGATCCCAAGAATCCCTCTGAAAAGTTCCCTCTGTATTAGTTTGTATTGATTGTTGAATAAATAAAATCTCTCCCTTGCCCCGAGAACGTAGGCACGTTGCCGAACCTCGTTAAATACTGTGTTGATTGCTTTTCTCTGTTGTTTGTCGTTCTATCGTGTTGGTTGCTTCTCCGGCTGCATCAAGTCTCCGCCTGGCATTGGCGGATTCCTCAGAGAGGTTGTTGTCCGCAACAATTGGTATCAGAGCATCCCAGGTTAGTCGTGGGATCTTGTGTTGATTCAAGGGCATCAATTGCTGTTTGGTGGAGATCGTGTGTACGACTCGGAGCGGCGTTGGGACTGTTTGTGGGATCATGTGTCGATCTCAAAACAGCGTTTAGATTGCTCGAGAATCAATTCGAAGGGGTAGATAGTTTCGAAAACACTTCGAGGGTTTCGCGTGGAGGTAAAGATCCTGCCTTTATCTAGTTTGTTTTATCTAACTCCGTTTGTTTCCACATTACTTTGAGGAATCAGTTGAGAAGATGGCTGAAGAAAGTACATCGGTGAGATCCATGAATCTACATCTAAGGATTGATGTGGTGAAGTTCAACGGCACAAACAGCTTTGCTATGTGGAGGTGTGAGGTGATGGATGCGCTGACGGCATCAAATCTCGAAGACACTCTACGGTTAGAGAAGAAGCGCGCATCAACAACGGAAGAAGATTGGGACAAGATGAACCGTTCGGCGTGTGACTTGATCAGGTCTTATTTGATACAAGACATCAAGTATCAAGTATTGCATGAGACATCTGCGAGGCAGCTGTGGGAGATCCTGGAGAAGTATCTGACGAAAAGCATAGAATCGCGAATGCAGTTGAAGAGTAAGCTTTATGGTTTTCAGATGCAAAGAGGATGCTCCGTCAATGAACACTTGAATCGCTACACGAAGCTTCTTACAGATCTAATTAATGTGGATGTGGAGACCAGTGAAGAGGATAAGGCGGTAATTCTTTTGAACTCTCTTCCTAGGGAAGAGTATGAGACCTTTTACTCTTACATTGCTCAATGGAAGAAAATCCCTTAACTACAGTGAGGTGTCTGCTGCTCTTGTGAGTTATGAAGCAAGGAGACAGGATATATTGTCTTCTTTGAGAAGCACAACAGCAGAGGCATTGGCGGTAAGAGGCAGAAGTTCCAATAGGAAGAGAAGAGATGATTAGGGAAGATCGAAGTCTAGATCATACTTCAAAGATCTGAAGAGAAATTAGTGCGCCTTATGCAAGAAACTAGAGCACTGGAAAGTTGATTGCCCGAAGGCCAAAGGTAAGAAGGTGGAGTCAAACACCGAGGCGAATCTCGCACAGGAGGATGGATCGGATGAAGACTCATCGGTATTCTCTCTCTCTTACTACTACTGTTGATTACTCAGATAAGGCTGAGTGGATCTTGGATACTGGAGCCACCTATCATGTGTGCCCGAACATGGCCTGATTTTCTAGTTTTGAGAAGCTAGATAGATGTTACACGGTCATGGGTGATAATCATCCGTGTAATATAGAAGGGATGGGTACAGTCCGTATCAAGATGGATGATGGGATCGTACAAGAATTGAAGTGAGGTATGTACCTAACTCAAAAAGAATCTTATCTCTATTGGCGCTATGGAAACATTGAGTCTTGTGATATCTGTACGAGATGGTGTTCTTAAGATGATCAAAGGCTCGATGGTGGTGATGTCTCTATTACTTGAAGAGTAGTACGGTTACAGGTCAGGTAGAGACTTCTGGTTCTTCAGATGATGATTGCACAAAGGTCTGGCAGGTGAAGGTCGGACATGGAGGTGAAAAGTCTTTGCGAGCTCCTGCAAAGAAGGGATCATTGGAAGGTGCTGCTACCTACAACTTGGAGGGTGAACACAGCGTTCTGGACAAGAAGAAGGTGAAATTCAGCACCAGTACTCACTACTCAGAAGGTCTTCTTGATTGTGTTCACGTAAGCGTTTGGGGACCTGCTAAGACTGCATCGCTTGGAGGTCACAAGTACTTTGTCTCTTTTATTGATAGTTTATCTAGGCATTATTGGATATATCCCATGAGACAAAGGTGTGAAGCCCTAGAAATATATGGTGAAGTGGAAAGGAAGAATGGAGAGCAGACATGTAGGAAGATCAATGAGCTACAAATTGGTAATGTTGAAAGAGACATGAACCGATTCCTACGATTTGGCCAGAACACCGGTATTGGTACTCACTTCACAGAAAGTATAAATGGGTTGGCTAAGCAAGTAAACTGTTCCTTACTGGAGAAGGTTCGGTGTTTGTTATCTAATGTAGGATTAGACAAGTCGTTTTTGGCTGAGGCGATTGTATATGCTAGCCATCTCATAAATGGATCGACTGCGATAGGAGGTAAAACTCCATTGAAAATTTGGTCTGAGAAAGCTGTCCAAGATCATGGTTTGCTACGAAAACTTGAAAGTCCGATCTACTTCAGTGCCAAGGATGACAAGGTGAATCCGCGAGTAAAGAGGTTTGTGTTTTTAGGTGTCAAAAGGAATATAAAAGGCTACAGGTTGTGGGACCCCGAAAACAAGAAGATCGTGTTGAGTAGGCATGTCACATTTGATGAGACTTCAGTGTTGAAGTCTACCGTCTCTCAGCAGGTGGAGAGGACAGAGACCAAGGAATTATCACAGCGGGTGGAGGTTGATACTACTCCACCATCTCCAGTTGGTTCGGTATCAGTGAAGACTTCACCGAAGGTGACACCGGTGAAGATCATGTAGCCAGGGTTGATACTGAACAGGTTAAAGACATTGATGAGAATGTCGAATTGTTTGCAGCCATTGGAACCAAGGTAAAACCACGCTCGTAGGTAAAGAAGCATGAATCTCAAGCTTATGATTGCGACAAGCTAAAGTTAAAGGCCGTTGTTCTCCATGATGGTGGTGAGGAGGTTCATATGACTCAGCCAGATAGGTTCGCTGCTGAAGATTCAGGTACAAGTGTTTGAGCTTGATGGAGCTCATTTGAATGAACTACGATTGGCTTGATCCTTTGAGTAAGATACGTAGGCAGCCGTAAAGGCGCAGCCGTAAAGACGCAGGCATTTGGTGATGCAACCCGTATGAAGCTATTTGGTTCTAGAGAAGCTGATTGGGACTTCACATAGAGGTGGAGAGTTAGACTTCACGTAGAGGTGAAGCGTTGCGATCTCGATGAATAGTTAATCTTCTGGTGAGAAAATGGTTAAGCTTGCATAGGATGGGTGTGCATCCAGTTTGTTGAAGCCGATGATGGTGTTCGGTATGCTCTACTCAGACTTGGTTGGACCGTCAGCTGAAGACATGTAGACTGGATAGAGCCAGTTAACTGGAGAGTCGGTGTTGGCTCATGATGAGTTCTTCGTAAGGTCATGTAGTTGATGAGTTGGAGACACGTTTGGTGATCGGCATATATGGAAGTTCTCCTAAGGTGAAGTGTAGGGAAGGCATGTGTGGTGCATCCCAGTTGATAGCTAAGCTACAAATTCCAAGCTGAGATCGTGTGTCGATTTCGCCGAGATCGTGTGTCGATTTCGCCGAGTGATAGACTGGAGTTCGTTGGAGATCGGCTCAGATTTGAAAAATCTTCACCGAGGTGGAGAATTGTAGGGAGAGGAGATAGAGGAGTAGAAGAAGTTAGCACAGAGATCAGAAATCAAAGGAGCGAGAAACGGAGCATTGAGCAGGCCAGGATAAGCTCCCGGTCGACTGCCCGGTCGACCAGTGGAGAAGGCCGGTCGGCCGCTCAATCGACCGGCGTGCACGACGTGCACAGGATCATCACGGTCGACCACCCGAACCGTGGAAGAGAGCGGTCGACCGGCCCGATCGACCGACTGACAGGCCTTTGCTTCAGTTGGGTCCGGTCGACCGGCGCGGTCGACTGTGGCAGGTCGACCGACAGACGCGTTTTGGCTTTCCTTTTGAGATTCGGATTCCTTTTCTGGATGGGATCGAATCCAATCTGGGTTTCCTTAAATCCAGGGACTGTGGCTATAAATTAAGGCTAGAACCCTCATGTATTGATCCCGAAGAATCCCTCTGAAAAGTTCCCTCTGTATTAGTTTGTATTGATTGTTGAATCAATAAAATCTCTCTCCCCCTTGTCCCGAGGGCATAGGCACATTGCCGAACCTCGTTAAATACTATGTTGATTGCTTTTCTCTATTGTTCGTTGTTCTGTCGTGTTGGTTGCTTCTCCGGCTGCATCAAGTCTCCGCCTGACATTGGCGGATTCCTCAGAGAGGTTATTGTCCCCGTGCGCGCATCACATCAGACCCATGAGTATTTAAATGATCGAGTTTGATCTTGGTTTCTAGAGCCCACTTGTACTCTTAGTAGAAGCTATAATATGGCCTAAGGATGACTGAAATAATAGTATTTGGAGAACTTATAGTATAAACCCTTCTGCCCATTTGGTGATTATATGTCCTTATTAGCTTCAGGAAGTAAAAAAAAACTGCCCAAATGTTTCAAAAGAAGTCGTTTCTCCACAATGTAAGATCAGACCAACTTATAGAACAAGAAGTAGATTTTAGAACTTTACCAATAACAAATAACAAACTCAATAGCTCAACACGATGATACAGATTTTTCTTGGATTCAGATAAGCTATTCGGCTCTCAATTAATAATGAGTACAAGCCAGGTGATTTGCAGGACAAGTGTCCTACTGAAAGAATACTCAAACATCTGTTAAAATATACTACCATATGACGGTGCTTTATATGGAGCTTCAAATGAACAGAGGAATCAACCAACTTATAGAACAAGAAGTAGAACTTAGAAGTTAGAACTTTACCAATAACAATAACAAACCTAATAGCTCAACAAAATGATACAGATTTTTCTTTGATTCATATAAGCTATTTGGCTTTAAATTACCAATGAGTACAAGCCAGATGATTTGCAGGATAAGAATCCTACTGAAAGAATACTCAAATACCTGTTAAAATATACTACCATACAACAGTGCTCTATGTGGAACTTTCCTTCAAATGAACTGACAAAACTAAAATGTCCACTGCTGTTCTTGCATCAACTAACCATACTTAACCTCACAAAGATATAGCATTTAGTGAATAATAGTTTCCCCAAAAGAAGTGGAAAAGACTTAAGACTATTAAGTTAAAAAAATCATATTAAAAAAAAAAAAAAAAACCAAAGATCCAATCTAATCCCTAAAGAATGGGAACTGAGAAACAGGAGTGCAAAAGACTTGAGACTGAAAAACAGGATAGTTAACCAACTGCTAACTGAAAAACAGGAGCACTTGCAGAGAGAACACCATGTTACTGGAACAGGCTTAGACTTGTAACTTCATTATTACAGAAAAGTTCCAAAAAAGAGTTTGTAAACTCTACCTTTCTTGCCGTTGCTCTCCAAGACTGAAAGCCAATCCAAGCATTCTTGTGTATGCGATCAATTCGATTAGCTAAAGCAAAAAATGCCCCGTATTCACCAAGTACATCTCGGTAATATGCATTGGCAAGGAGTGGGAGCCGAGAAGAAGCATCTATATCATCTGCTCCAGGTCTGCAGCCTTTGGAGGACTACAATTGAACACAGCAAGAATATAAGTATCAGATGAAGTTTTCACTAGGAATAATTATCATAATGTATGGACATTATTGTATGTCTAAAGTAAATAGGCAAAAACTTTTTATGTTCTCAAAGAAGCATGTAAAACACAGTAAATAGCATGAGAAACCTGAACTATGCAATAAGCAGATCGTTTACAGTCTACTTTCTGCCAAATTTTAGTTGATTATTTAATATCTGCATACTAAAAAAAAAAAAATCAGAAGTAACTATAATGTTATTTAAGCAATATTTGCAGCACAAAAATGCTTTGTTTATATTGAGATATGTCACATAGTATTAGAATGTGTACTAACTTACCAAACTTATTCCACGATAGAGCGATGTATTATGCAGAAAGGGCCAGGTTGCTTCCCCAAAGTAAGGTTCATATATACACAAGGGCTGACCTGTCTGCTCAAGCTCCCTGTCATCTCTTTCATGCAGTTCATTTTTGGCCCTGTCAGCTCTTTTGGCATTTCGGTAAACATCCTCCCAGGTTCCATGGAGCTGGTTAGTTCTATCCTTCAACTACATTAGTTTTCACAGATTACAAAATATCAGATAACCATTTAGAGAAGGAAGAAAATAATCAGCTCTAAAGAATCTGGAAATGTAATAACTTGACACCTCTTCTTCCTCTAGTCTCTTTCTAGCATTCACCATCTCAATCATTTTTTCTTCTTCCCAAGCTATTAAGGAGAAAGCTTCATCAATCAATGAGGTGGTATTGGCAGACGCTTCACTATGCATATGATTCCAATGCTCCTCAATCTTGTCCAATATCCCATAACTTGCTGATACTTTACTCAGATCGTTTACATCTGTGAAATTGTCAAATAGATGCCACTGCCATTCTTCTCTCAACATTGAAGAGATGTCTGCAACAGGCTTTGGAAAAGCAATTTCTGATGGAAACTCGATAACATTTTCCAGTAATGATGCATAACTCTGAATTGTCTCGGAAACCATAAAATTTTTGGCATTCTCTCTGCCAACAGATGCAATCTTCTGGGCTAAAGGAGATAGATTCCTTCCTGAGATTGCTTGAAGTAAAATCGCTTTCAGCATGCCTACATCTTCCTTCAAGTAAAGAAATCCATTTACCTTATCATCAACCTACAAGTCATTTATTAGTCAGTCAGTTTCCTTGCACTGTGTGTGTGTGTGTGTGTGTGTGTGTGTGTGTGTGTGTGTGAGAGAGAGAGAGAGAGAGAGAGGGGGGGTGGAGAGGGAGTACACACTAACATACATATTTTTAATCATGTCCAGATCAGGAGCAACAACCAGTTTCCCAAGATTCATAGCTTGCAATAAAACCGATGGAAAAGACTGCTCCTCAAGAAATGATCCATATATTACAAGGTTAGCTATACCAAGGAAATTAATCTCATCCGCATCACGAGCAATCAGCTGCAAACTTTCTCCCGGATAACCAAAGTTTAAAGCAATGGTCTACAATAATGAATATGAAGTTAGAATCAACTTTATGAAATTTATGAAATGAGAAAATAATCTAAAAATAAACAAAGGGCACCGCAAAACAAAGTCACACCAAAAAAAAGAAAGAAAGAAAGAAAAAAGTCAAAAGTGATAACATTAAAAACTACAAGGTTAATTTTTAACGACCTCCAGAGCTATCTTGTACATATCAGATGTATTTCCACTTAAAATTCCAACTTTTATCACAGAATAAGAAGTGTCATCAGAAGCCAGCTCTTGAGTACGGGTGCTAATGCTTCCAAGACAAGTGCATACTCCAACCACATGCCACTATATGAAAATTGACTGCCAACAATAGCAATGACAAAATCCTCTGATCTATAACCATCTTCACTCGTAAATTGTGCCCATTCTGCAGTGAAATGAAATTACTTGCTCTCCATGCTTCAGCGGCGGAGCTTGGAATAACAAAATAGTTACCCGCATCAAATGCCGAATACATAATCTGGATTGTGAGAAAGAAATAAGCTTTCTTAGAATAAACCAACAATTTCAACTAAATTTCAACATTGTTATAGAGCAGAAACTGCTTGAACATAGAAAACATATTACCGGCAATGAATGAGTTGGGAATACAACAACAGTTGCTCTGTTAAGAACTTGTTTCCAATCACTAATAAGTTGACTTTGACCATGTGCAGCATATTTACTTAACCGAAGAGCTAGAGATTTTTCATGTATGATCCATATAACAGGTATAGATTTGAAAGGCTCCTGCAAGAGACTGTAGAATTGTATTAATATTCTCTTTTGAACTGTGTTCAGGAACAGATGAATGTATATATGATGCGCACCATAACAAAAAGAATTTAGCTCCCAGCAGCACAAATTTTTCATAAAATGGAAGTTTGCTAATTTGACTCACATAGCACTAAGCAAGAGATTCAAAAAATCCTCATAAAAGCGCATAAATGATAGAATAATTACTAGTCCCAAAGCAGAAAGAAATTAAAATCTTCGATTTAAGCTATTGCAATTAAAAACAATTTTGAATTGCAATAAAGCAAATCACTCTATCAGCAACATCCCATTATCTTAAACTACGGACATATTCTTCTAGGTTTGTCTAAGGCTTTTTATATGATACATTAAATTCCAATTTTAAGATGTTACATATGAAGTACATAGCTGCTTGAAGGCCTTCCTAGCTATTCCATCCTAGAGCTATGGTAAGACTTTAGCATCTTTTCAACAAATATAGTCATTATATAACTACCAGAGCAGTAATTGCAGCTTCTCATCAAAAAGTGTGCACTCATCAAATTGTATCCTCATCTCCTTTGACTGGCTCATCGCCCTCATGCCTATACCCTGACAAACTCAACTGAATGCCCATCCCTATCAGCAATAAGCAAGCTGATGATGAAAGTTTTAGGTGCACTTCAATCTGGATGAGCATTAGATATCATCTCCATGCTATGACATAGAGAGGTTATTAGAAGGAACATGTTTAGTCCCCCCCCCCCCCCCCCCCCCCCGGCGGTTCGCTTTTGACACCTTAAAGAGACAGTATAAATGTATGGCACTAGAACCAGTATGGAAATCCTTGTTTTTGAGACTTTTGAGTAACTATCATCATTACATTACTGGGATATTCCTTGCTGAGTGCTGAACATTCATCTGCAACATCTTATTATTAATCTCATAACCTGCCCCATCTTCTTTTCTTCAGCAAAGTACCAATGAACAAATTCATTACAAGTTCACGGAGAATTGAACCCAACCCCCTCCCCCCCAAAAAAAAACTTTTTTACGTGTTGTAAAAGGGGAAAATAAAAGTCAGGCTTGCAAATTTTCGGGCAATAGATGACTAATCTTGCCACAGGATTCTTGGAATAAACACTTATTTTGGAACTTATAATAGACAGGAGCATTCTCAAACCAGGTAAAGGGCAATAAGACAATAGATCAAACGTAGCAAAAGAATATGCTTGTAGATGGCGTACACAACACTCACAGAAGAATCAGAGAACCAGTTTTACTCCACTCATAGTTTGATAACATGATAAAAGGTATGCCTATTATTCTTGAAATTACACTCCTTAACACTTTGCAGGCAAAATAACGCACAGAGTAAAACCAAAACAGCTTAAAGTGCTTCTATGCTGAGACATCTGCAATTAAACAGTGTCCAATAATTTCTACACAAGATAGTGGAAAATGAGTCAAGCTTTAAAAGGGACAGGGTACCATGATACTACAGGCCTTGCTTCAAGAGAACTCGCAATAATTCCATTGTAGCTGCATTAAAAAAAAAATCTTGATGAAAAAATAAATTTTCAGTGTAGCGTATATGGTATCAACATTTAGCAGAAGTGAAATAGGAACACGCAAGTTAGATAAGCTCAAAGAATAATAGCTAAACTACTTACTCGAACCAATCTACAGTGACTTCACATTTCGTGTCCACTGGAATGATATTTAAAGGCATTCCTATAGTTCTCCAAGCAGCATGAAGAGGACCATCTTTCAGTGAATAAACCTGCATATTGCAGATAGAGAATAATAATTAAGTAAAAAAATTAAAATGTAGTCAAATATTACAGTCATTAGGTAATGTATGAACTGAAATATGTAACTTTTCTAAAATAAAGACAGTTGATAGTAACATATCACCCTACCATACAAGGAGGAGTTGTGCTGATGGAAGGAGATCATGTAAACTCTAGGACAGAGAAAAGCAAGGGCACGAGTGGGCCATGCCCACCCTCATTTTCTATAAGCCGTGCTATAAACCCCATTTCTCCTAGAAGGCTAGACCTATGTGTGGATTAACTTATTCGGTAAAATGCCCTAAGCGAGGCACCTTTCATATTATTGTCACCTCAACCTTTCAAGTGGGCTCTCATAAAAACTAGGTGCAATCATAATAATGAGTTCAATCCACTCTCCTTACACCGCTACTTCATTTAGAAAATGGACATAATTAAGGTGGCAATTATGTTTTTATTAGTGTTAGAATTCCTAAATCTACAGACTGTGATACATGATTTGATGAATTCCAGCAATTTGACTGTGTCTCAAGACTCCCATCAAGATATCAAGTTCAAACAATAGTTCGTTCCTAGTTGATGCTTGAAGTAAAAGTGGAAAATATAAGAAAATTTTGATTGCCTATTCAAATACTCGATTGGTCACTATTCCAACACCTAGTGGTGAGAAAATTACCTTATCCACTTTATCTACGAGGATCTAGATGGGGCTGGAGCGTGCCACCGACCCCTGCCATGCAAGTTTCAGCAAGAAAGGAGGTGATGCATGATATTTTGATGAAAAGTTGTTATATCAAACTTATCCGTGAATTTGTCGTTGTGATGGGATTGAGCTTTCAACCAGAATCATACTTGTTGATTGATGCGAGTTTGGATGTGCACTCGACAAGTGATGATGTTCTAATGAGAGATGTATTAGATGTTCCATCTCTTGTTGCTACGGAAGAGTCCTTGTCTATTTATCATGATATCACTTTCAAGGCAGTATGGTCACTGTGTCCTAGACACATCAAGTTGTCAAACAATACCAACATTTTAGATAGATATTCATAAATTGATATTCATTTTCTTTCCTAAAGACTAAGTTTCATTCCCACCAGCAATGGTTTTGGGGATGGTGATGTAGGCGGTGGCGCCTGGGATGCTGCTAACGGCGATGGAGGCGGCAGCAACGGGGCACCGATAGGTGATGGTAGCCGCGGCAATGGCAGTCGAAGAAAAAGGAGAAGACGAGAAGATAAATGCAGGTATTTTGAGAAATTATATGTTTTATGCATTCCAATTGAGTGAGAATGTAGGATACCCACATCTCACAAACGGAATCACATTCTCATGACACGAGGGAATGTGATGTCGACTAAAATTCAACACTCAGTAATATCGAATTGTGCTTATGCCAAACATAGGAATATGCATGGAAATCTAGGATTCCATAGTCGATTACTGCATATCAAACACAACCTAAGTAGCTTCACCAACATTCCCAAGAAGTTCAAGGAGTTCTATCAGCAAATTTCTGGGTCTATATTTCTTCAGATGTCAATTTTGAGGCATGAGGTAACATATGTTCTCCTTCACAATCTTTAGTGTCCATAGCACCATCTAGTGGTGATCAGTAAACTATCAACTCTTCAGCTCAAGATAAACTTATTTACTTCTGAAACAAAAGAAATGGTAATTGTCTATCTACTCTGATTTATGGGTCTGTTTGGTTGTCGTAATTGACCGTAATTCGTAAGTCGTAATTGGTAAATTATTTTATAGTTGTAAATGAGTTACATGCATGTAAGTTTTACGGTGTTTGGTTGGTAATATAAAGTTGTATGTGGAAAGTGTATTGTGTTTTACGATGTTTGGTTGTCGTAATGTGTAAATCGTAAGTGGAAAAGTTGGCCACAAAATTAACTATTTGGTGATTTAAAATTTTTTAATATTGCTAATAAATACTAAAAATGCTAAATATTAAAAAAAATTAATATTAACATAAAAAATAATACAAATTTGCATGACCACAAAATTAACTGTAAGTGAGTTGTAAGTCAGTGGTAATTAGGTTGCAAAGTGGTAGTTGAGTTGCGTGAGTCTTTTATGAATTACAGTCCAAACAAACGCCGTAGTTGTAAATGGATTGTAAGTCATTTACGAATTACGGCCTTTTACGGCTCTTACGTCCAAACAAACAGCCCCTACCTAAAATTCATGAGAGCTACTTTCTTTCTAAAAAAGAAAAGAAAAGAAAAGAGTTAATTTCAACTATACCCACCCCTGACCTGATTAAGTTTCAAGGAGCTGCATTGTCAATCAGTTCAAGTGAAGATAACAATCTACTTCAAAACAACTTCCCCATGAATAATCTCCAGACTCCTTCAAGATTTCCACTCATTACCTGAATATCATAACCAATCTCCTTCAGAACAGCAGAAACGCTAATCATCTCCAACTGCACCCCATCCACTGACAGCTCCGCCACCACCTGCATCCCAAAAAAAATCGCCAAAAAACAACTCAGAAACGAAAAACTCCAAGCGAAAAACAATCTTGAATCCGAGAACCACTCACCATAGCAATCTTCGGTCTCCTCACCCCAATCTCCTCACTGGCCTCCCCAAGCTCGTTGCATTGGCCTCCCTCCTCTCCCTCTCCCACCTCTCCCTCTCCCACCTCTCCATCAGCCTCGTCGGCACGAATCTAATCCCCTCACCAAATCCAAACCCTTAATCTCCTCAAGATCCCGCCATCGCTCTCCTCAACCTCACCTTCCAATTTCTCCACCACCGATCCAGGAAGGAACGCTTGGAAGAGGATCACCACAAAGAAGAAGGCCGCGGCAGTGCAAATCCACTGGAGGTAGTCAACCTTCTCGAAGAGAAGGAACCGAGCCAGCCGAGATCTCGGCCGGTGGAAGAACGACCGGCTGCTTCCGCTCGAAGGAGAAGATCGAAGCAGCGGAGCTCGTTTCAGAGGGATCCCGCTCTCTAAAGATCCCATCTGAGACGACAAAAGAATCAATCATCGGAGGGCTTCGGCCTCGATCTCCATTAACGGTGCGCGTGTGCTTTGAGTAGAAGATACAGAGAGAGAAAGGGTTCTTATGGGAGAAGACTGCGAGCTGACGTGGACAGACGCCGGCCGTTGATGAGGGCGATGAATCGGGGGAGGGATTGTTCGGGAGTTTTTTTATTTTATTTAAGACAGCAAGACGAGGAAATGGGGTGACTGCGATTAATTCGGGAGCTAAATATCCGGATTCGATCTGCAAATGAGAAAGATTACGGTATTACCCTTGCTTTTATTCGGCAACATCGAATGTTCCTTTCACGGGCAAAAGCACGCGGCGGCCGGATAAATTTGGGAAACGAATCGGATGTGAGAAACGCGTTTCCCGAGTGCTAAATTTAATTACCAGATAATTTTAGGGCCCGGGCTCGGGTTCGCTTCTTTGAATTTTTTTTTTTTTCTTTTTCCCCTTCTGCTGTGAGCCGTCTTTTACAGCTGATCAATGAGCTCGGAGCGAGAAAAAATATTACAAAATAATTTTTTCAGGGCTACTCATCAGCTTTGATGTACAACCCACAGCACGAAGAGCCATCATCTAATCCTTCTTCTAAGGAGCCAACCTCATGCTTTAAAAAATAGTTAATTGAAACTAAAAAGTCCCTTCTTTAAAATAATAGTTAATTGAAACTAAATAAATAAATAGGGTTATAAAAAATTAAATAAATAATAAAATTTCAATGAGTTAATTGAAGAGGTGTGCAATTGTAGAGTTACCTATAATTTATCAACCGTAAAAAAAGAATAACGCTCTCTTGTCATGCCATATATTTGTTATTACGTTGTTTGTTCATTTTCTTTAACTTTTAACGCACTATTAAAATACTCTAACTCTATATAAAACTTAATACACAAAAGGCAGAATTATTAATTTATGAGAGTTTACATAGAAATTAATGTTAAAAATAAGACAAAAGGTTTGTGAATAACTCAAACATTTCTCAAAAATCAAAAAAAATTGTGCATTTATATTTTAAGCGAACGAATATTCGCGTGTGCTAGAAAACTAAATTGCTTACTAACCCAGCAATGAGCAATTATGGGGAGTATCCTTTGAATATTCACTTGTTTTGGATTTAAGATAAAATGATTCAAGATACTACTTATCTCAGTATTTGGTTTGTATTTAGAATTGGATTCAAACCAATCACAATAAGAGTCTCTAAGTGACTTTAACTGATCCGTTTCATCGAAGATGTCACGTGCTCGGGGAACTCAAGCAATGCTGTAACATACCAGAACATCGTGGTAAAAGAATTAGAAGATCTTGGAATTTAGGTTTTATGATTTATAACACTTTAAAAATTGGGAAATTTATGTTTACCACGCTTGAAAGATCTTCTTGTCAAAAAAAACCATGTTGCTTTTTCTTGTATAAAAAAACGTTCTAATCCAGTTATCTATGTGCTTTCCCTATTGTCCCCATAAAAATAAAATATGAGGTACGAAGTATTTTCGTAATCCCCTATTGTCCCTTTGAAGTGATTCATAAGCTAATGAAGGAAGTCATGTGAGGCGTATTAAATGCGTCTAACGTGCAGAAAAAGATGGACAATTTCTGAAACTGTAAGTTTATAGCATCGAATTTGTCCACGCACCTGTAAAAAACGCAAAAACTCAGAATTTGTTCACGTGTAGCTTGAATTCGTCCACCTATACTGTGAACCTTCAATATTGTAAGATTTATGAGATTTTACTTAATGCTTGTATTGTTGGTTTTAGATGTTTAATATGTTTATTTTATAAAAAAAATTGTCTATTTTTTCATATATAATATTTCATAGAAAAATAAAAACAAAAAAAATTCTTATTTAGTTTTATTCTTGTAAACATGCAAGACTATTTTTTCTTAAATAAATTTAATTTTGTGAATATTTTTATTGCAACTTTGTTCTCAATCTCACTAATTTGAAAATAATAAATATTGAAATAAAAGATGAACAAGTTTGTTTAAAATGTAGACATTCTAAAAAAAATTTGACAAATTTATATGAAAAATAGAAGTAAAATTGTCCACTTTTTATGGACTGCCAATAATATGGACAATTTCAGTAATAAATGGACAATTTGACCTATAAGTGGACAAACTGAAAATAATGCAGATAATTTCAGTTATAAATGGACAACTAGATTGGTGGTGAATAATTTCAGTAACAAGTAGACAAGCTGACCTATGGGTGGATAGACCGACAATAATGTGGACAAGTTGACAAACAGGTTAACAGATTAAGGCTAAGTATAAAACTGACTATAAAAAGTGAACAATTTCTCATATATCTACATTTTGTATAAACACGCCCACTTTTTATTTAGCATGTCTGCATTTTATATAAAATTATCGACATTCTAGTTCAATATGTTAATTATTCTCAAATTAGTGAGAACACTTATTGCGAATATTGTTGTAATAAAAGAATTCAGAAAATTAAATACATAAGGAAAGAAAAAAATAGTCTAATGTGTTTATAAGGAAAAAACTAAAATAGAAAATTTCTTATTTTATTTTGCTAATTAAATATTATACAAGAAAAAGGTGGCAATTTCTTGTAAAATAAGGATATCATATCTAAGACTAGTAACAAAAGTATTAAATGCTATTAAAACTTAAAATCTAACGAATCTCATATTATTTAAAATTTTATTTTAAAAAAATCCTATAACAAGTTATGGTGGACAAATTCAAGCTATAAGTGGACAGTTTCAGATCTTGCATTTTTTTCTATACAAGTATAACAATTCAATGTTATAGGTGGATAATTTTAGAAACTATCTATTTTTTTCTGTACGTTAGACGTATTTAATGCGTCTCACATGACTTTTGTCATCAGGTGTTGACCCCTTCAAATAAGTATTTTGAACATTTAGGGCCTGTTTGGTTGGTTGCAAAACTTTGCAAATGCAAAAAGTTTTGCAACTTTACCATTTACACTTGTTTGTTTCATTTGCAAAATGCAAAAACTTTTTCCACTTTACAGTTGCTACAGTTAAATTTGTGGTCATTTAATTCTCACTTTTACACTCATATTTTCTCACTTGCAGTTGCTACAGTTAAATTTGTGGTCATTTAATTCTCACTTTTACACTCATATTTTCTCACTTGCAGTTGCTACAGTTAATTTTGTGGTCATGTAACTCTCACTTGTAGTACACCAATTCAAAACAGTTACTTGATAATCAAATATAATTTAATATTTTTAAATTTAATATTTTAAATAGTGTTCAATTTCTTATTTAAGTATTTAATTATTTTATATTTTTAATCTTTAATTTTTTATTGTTTTTAATATTGTTTTATTATTTAATATTTTACTATTATAATTTACTATTTTTATTTAATATTTTATTTAATATTTTATTATTTTATTAATACTTATTCCATTTTTTATTATTTATTTAGAGTAAATATTTATTAATATAACAATATTATACTATAATATAAAATTACTATATATTTAGTTATTTAATTTTTAATATAAAAATTACTTTATTAATATCATAATAATTTTTATTATTATATTAAATTTTTATTATGTTAATATTGTAATAAAGTATTTAATTATTTTATATTTTTAATCTTTAATTTTTTATTGTTTTTAATATTGTTTTAATATTTAATATTTTACTATTTAATTTACTATTTTTATTTAATATTTTATTTAATATTTTATTATTTTATTAAACTTATTCCATTTTTTATTATTTTATTTAGAGTAAATATTTATTAATATAACAATATTATACTATATATAAAATTACTATATATTTAGTTATTTAATTTTAATATAAAAATTACTTTATTAATATCATAATAATTTTATTATATATATTTATATGTTAATATGTAATAAAGTATTTAATATTTTATATTTTTATTTTAATTTTTAATCTTTTTTATTGTTTTTAATATTGTTTAATATTTAATATTTTATTTAATATTTTATTATTTTATTAATACTTATTCCATTTTTTATTATTTTATTTAGAGTAAATATTTTATTTAATATAACAATATTATACTATAATATAAAATTACTATATATTTAGTTATTTAATTTTTATAAAAATTACTTTATTAATATCATAATAATTTTTATTATTATATAATATTTTATTATGTTAATATTGTAACAAAGTATTTAATTATTTTATATTTTTAATCTTTAATTTTTTATTGTTTTTATATTGTTTTAATATTTAATATTTTACTATTTTAATTTACTATTTTTATTTAATATTTTATTTAATATATTTTTTTATTAATACTTATTCCATTTTTTATTATTTTATTTAGAGTAAATTATTATAATATAACAATATTATACTATAATATAAAATTACTATATATTTAGTTATTTAATTTTTAATATAAAAATTACTTTATTATATCATAATAATTTTTATTATTATATTAATATTTTATTATGTTAATATTGTAATAATAATTCAGTATAATAATACTTTAATGATAATTTATTATTAAATTATAATTATATTTTACTTTGTTATTTTTATATTTCTATAATATTACAATAATATTATAATAAAATTTATACTATAATAATTTTCAAGTATTTTTAATATTATTACTATATTTTTACTATATTTTATTTCTTTTAACATTTTTTAATATTTATATTTTATTAGTATTCTTAAAATTTTATTAATGTTCTTTAGATTTTCTTAAGATTTTATATCATTTATTTAATTAATATTTTATTAATATTATTATTATAAATAAATATTAAGATTATTAATTTTTTATCTCAAATTTATTAATACAATTTAATTGCAATATTAGATTTAATTTAATAATATTTATATTATTTAAATCACTGCTACAGTTAATTTTGTGGTCAACTTTTCACTTTCACTTTTACATTACCACAACCAAACACCGTAAAACACAAAATACTTTACCATTTACACTTTCACTTTACCAACCAAACACCGTAAAACACAATATACTTTTCCATTTACACATCACTTTATCAACCAAACACCGTAAAACACAATATATTTTCACTGCTACAGTTCACTTTTTCCATTCTCATTTTATAACTTACGACTTGCGACGTTTTGCAACGAACCAAACAGGCCCTTAACTCTAACTCACTGCCCAAATGACTATAAAATACAGTGACACGGAGTTCAATTGATAAAGTTTGATATTTGGAGGTTTTTATACAAAATAAAGCAGAGTGATTTTTTACCACCCCACCCACACACGCCCACGTTTATTCATGATAACTGTTGCTATTAAAACCAACTACACTGCAGTTTGGCGGGAAAAAGGCGCCTTCATGAATTCATGAATTCTCGTTTCTTCGAATCAAAACAAGTGGCGAAAATAGTAATTTTAACAGAAAACCTTGTCACTTGACGTAACGAAACAAACAAACGTCGCAAAGTTCATTCATTGATTTATACAATTGAACCTGGGGGCCGCAGATAGTACTAACCCTCCCTAATCTACTCATTACTCAACAGCCAGCAATCGATATACTACATTGATACCAACAGGCCAACAACGTTAGATGGATATGATGAATATCCAGTCAATTTGATACAATAAGGGATGAATATCCAGTCAATTTGATACAATAAGGTAGTATGAACCCTTCATACAATTCTCAACTTCAGAATACAAATAGAAGAAGGAGAAGAAATATACAAAACAAGAGAAGCAGAGTACAAGTGATGGAAAATCGAGTAAGCTTTAGGTGGAAAACAGAGAAAAAAAAGCCAAATTGCTTTTCCCTGAGAATGAAAACCCCAATGAGAGAGCCCTTGTTGAATGCATCTTCCTTACACTTTCTTGAATGCAACCTTGAAAACCACATGCAACTAAACATGCCATGTGATTTTCTACATTGGCTTTTAGTTTTAACAAAAATCGTGGCTCAAATTGTACTATTTGAAGATATTTTCACCATGATATTTACCACCGATCTTGATCTCTTACTCATGAGTGCTCTAATACAATTTCACAAATTATTTCAAATTTAGCTAATAATAAATTGTGAGCGAACAATGTATATCAACATTAACATTTTCAATATAAGCTGGAAATAGAAAATGAAGTAGATTCTCTTTCCCCTGTAGCATACGTACGATGATGAGAGCTAACTACAATAACTATACAAATGAAATGGCCTCCCACATGTTTGTGGATTGCACAACAAGAGTCTCAACCAATTGATAGATATACACATCACACCCCAAATGGAAAGGCACCCATTTCTCCAGCAAAATTCACAGTATTGCATAATATGCTTAATATTCTTGCTAATGTTGTAAGATTAATTTTTATCCTGTGATCCAATGTATCAGTAAAAAAACAAAAAAACAAAGGGGATTGGGCTCATCTACGTTCCAAATCCGTTTGGTTGTCTTATTTGGTCGTAATTCGTAAGTCGTATTTGGAAAGTCTTTTATTATTGTAAATGAGTTTCATGCATGTAAGTTTTACGGTATTTGATTGGTAACATAAAGTTATAAGTGATAAAATGTATTGTGTTTTATTGTCCTACTGTGTAAGTCGTAAGTGAAAAAGTTGATCACAAAATGAACTATTTGATGATTTTAACAGCTTTAATATTGTAATAAATACTAAAAAATATTAAATATTAAAAAAATTAATATTAACATTAAAAAATAATGCACATTTGTATAACCTTAAAATTAACTATAAGTGATTTACAAATTACAGTCTTTTTACAACGAAACAAACAACCCCTTCATCTAACGTTGTTGGCCTGTTGGTATCACCGTAGGTCTGTTTGGTTGTCGTAACTAGCCGTAATTCGTAATTGTAATAGGCAAAGTCTTTTACAATTGTAAATGAGTTACATGTATGTAAATTTTACGGTGTTTGGTTGGTAATATAAAATTGTAAAGTGGGAAAGTGTATTGTACTTTACGGTATTTGGTTGTCGTAATGTATGAGTCGTAAGTGAAAAAATTGACCACAAAATTAACTATTTGGTGATTTTAAAAGTTTTAATACTACAAATAAATATTAAAAAAAGTTAAATATTAAAAATTTTAATATTAATATGAAAAAATAATACAAATTTGTATGACCACACAAATTAACTGTAACTGGGTTGTAAGTGAGTGGTAACTGGGTTGCAAGTGAGTGTTAGTTGAGTTACGTAAGTCTTTTACGAATTACGGTCCAAACAAACGCCGTAATTGTACTGGATAGCAAGACATTTACGAATTACGGAGTTTTACGCGAAACAAACGGCCCGGTAATCAGCTTGTCGTTGTTGTTGCGGATGACGAAGCCAGCCCCCTCGAACAAGAGGAATTACGTACCGAGCTGCCAAAGTTTTATCTTCAACCAACCTAGTGCAGGGGCGTGCCAGAAACAAGCAAAAGCGGTAAGGGAGTGCGATCCACTCATGGACAACAAACCCTTCAACTCCTAGCACTACACTCTCCAAATTTGCCATGCAATGGGGCATTCATAGAACACATGTTCATAAGACGACTCCTCCAAGGCACACAACCCATGCACTGTATTTATCTGCATACCTCGTTTGACAAGCTTGGATCTGACAGGAAAACGTTAAGCACTATTTTCCACATGAGACTCTGGGCTCGAGGAGAAATTCTGAGCTTCCAAATCAAGTCAAGGCGACTGCCATTCCTTGGCAAGGATGGAGAGATATAGAGGCCACGACTAACAACCTTACTAGCTCTGTTGTCACCCCATCTGAACCCGTCTTGTTCTGTTCTCATTGACAAAGGAATCGATTTGATGGTGATTGGTCAGAGCCACTTCACATACCAGTTCGAGGAGATCAAAGTTCCAACTCCTAGAGAATTGATAAAATCGCTAACCTTGGTATCCTCGTGGCAGTGATCAATATTCAGATACGTCAGCCATTCACTGAAAGGTAAGTTGCCGGCCATGCGCATCCATGAATGCAGCAGTGTCCCAATCGCCTATAACCCATTTTAAGCTTGTATTTCTCACAATGTACGTGCCGCCCCAAAGAAAATCTCTACACAGTTTCTCCATATCTTGTAGAATGCTTACTGGTACTATGCAGTGAGAAATGATACGAAGTGGTATTGATAAGTTGCTCGCCTTGACAAGGACTCTTCTTTCAGCAAGAGTTAAGTGCTTGCTGCTGTATGACATGATTCTTCCTTCTATTGCTGAAATGAGTCTTGGCAGCCATGCTTGCGCAACCTGGAGCCGCTAATTGGCACCCCGAATACTTCCATACCTTGTTCAAAGTTGAAAAAAAAAAAATCCAGTAACGAGTTGATTCTAGCAGCTAGGATCCGATTGAGTTTGGTGAGATACCAAGGGAAGACTTGTTGGTGTTGATTTTTTTTCGCCAAACAATGAGCAATGCAATTTCACCACGTCCTGGATTCTCTTACAATATTCCTACCCTTTCCTTTGTGAATATGAGACAATCTTCCACAAACAAGAGATGACAAATAGGATGACTTTGCGGTGAAGCGACAATGCCCGAGATCCGACCGAGTGTCATCTCTAGGTTAAGCAATAAAGAGAGAACCTCAGAGCATAAAATGAAACACTATGTGGATAAGGGGACCTTGCCAAAGTCCAGTGGTAGATGAGAGCTTCTATGAAGCCTTGCCTTTCACAAGCACAACAAAGCTCGACTTCTGAATGCAACCATTAATCCACCTAATCTATGTATTGGAAAAGCCCATACCACAACACATCCCCGAATCCACACGGTCATATACCCTCTCCATATCGAGTTTCACCATGACCAAGTCGTCAGGAGAGTCGGTGTTTTCCAGTGAGTGAGCTAGCTCTTGAGCGAGAAGGATGCTGTCACAGATTGATCGACTTGGGATGAGAGTTGCCTGCTCCAACTCGATCAATCGATTGATCGATCAAACCCCTTTGAGTCTCTCCACTAAAATTCTAGCGACAATCTTAAACATGTACAACACAAGCTAATGGTGTTGGATCTAATAATTATTTTAAATAAGATCCCAGACATATAATAGTCTCTTTATCAAGATCAAAGAGAAGGAGGGTTTACGCATACCTGATTCCATCATGAAAGAGATGCCGAAAGTTGCATGATTTCAAGGACGCCAGAGTTGAGGGAGAGAATTCTTCTCACCAGCCATCAAGTTCTCTTCTTGATCCTTGAAGAGATGAGAGGTCTCCAAGAGAGAGATAGTTATAATTCATGATAGATTAGTGGTGGTGAGGAAATCCTACCCATGATATACAGCATCAAGGAATCCTAGTTTCACTCATCATAGATCTAGACTCTTAATTGATAACACGAGTTTCACACATGTAGATGAGTCCCACATCTTAATTTAAATACACTCATGGCTAAGTGTAATTGGAACATACCTAAACCTAAATCATTAGGCTAGATTAATTTTTTATTGGGTCCAACAATATAGGCTTATGGAGATGGATATATAAATCCAATTAGACTTATGCAGGCCCAAATTAATTTAGACTCTAATCAAATAAGTTTAACAATCTCCCACTTGGGCCAAGCAAGTCATACTGGAAGGATGTTACACATAACTTGAAGGCACCAAAACTTTAACCGTCAATAAATTACGTTTCAAAACAATTTGGTCCATTAAGTGTCCTACTACTGAACATGACGGTCGTTATCATCTGTATAATCGAGGTAGGACCTTCTACATCATAAGTTTCAGAATCCTTAATGATATGGATCAAATGTGGACGTGTGGTATGGGAATGTCCTCTGATCAAATAAGGTACAATTCCAACTAGTTTCCACTTTATGACTTCAATGAGTCTAACCTCATGACTCGAACGAGTCTATCTTTATGACTCCAACGAGTCTAACCTTATGACTCCAATGAGCCTAACTTTATGACTCCAACGAGTCTAACTGCTACCAAACTCAAATGTGCAAATTATACTTATAACGAATTTAAAGAAAACAGTTATCACTTTATTATCAAAAATAACAAATATAGTAAGATCACCTAGAGGGGGGGTGAATAGGTGATGGCTAATATAATGGTCACTTATGAACAATAATGCGAATTAAAACTAAGATGACCAATTAAAACTTCTTTTAATTAAACACTTATGTATAACCAAGAGTGTTGCCGAATTCCCCTTGCGAGGCTCTGGACAAGCTCCTCTAGATTCCCCTTGAATGGGTTAAGGTGCCGCGTTGGCTCTCTTGGTTGAATACTAGTGTTAACAAGCAATCCCACGCAAGTATATAACAATATAAGCACAAGGGTATATCAAGCATGTACAAGTGAAGACAATGAAAGTAAATACAAGATATAAAGAGACAAAGAGAGAGAGAGGGAAGAGTAAGCAATCGCAAACACAAGGGTTTGTTTCGAGGTTCGAGCACACTTGCTCTACATCCCCGCCTTCGACACACGAAGGGTTTCCACTATGCAGATCCCAATGGATCTCTCCTCGGTGCCGTACACCTACAAACCCTCGGACTCCCAAGTCCCGTACACACGCAGGCCCCCTAAGCTTGCCGAGGCCGCACCTCGAACCACCAAGAGTTCACAACCGAACTCCAACCACAACGAGCACACTTGCCCGCTTCCTCAAAGTACAAAGAAAGGATCTCTTTGATGATCACAACACTTGATCACCTAAAGAGCACTCACTACAACACCCCTATAGGAATATCTAGCAATGGAAAGCTCAAGTGTGGTGTGAGAAAAGCAAGGAAAGACTATGGTGAAAAACTCAAAGAATCACTTAACACTCTCTTGATAAAAACTCTTCCTTTTGATTGGAAGTATTTGCACTAAAATCTTGTAGAGAAACTCTTCTAAAAGTATCAGAAAAACTGCTCAAGAAGTCTCAAAAATCTTCACCTCAAAACAGTTGACAAGACCCCCTTTTATAGGCTGCCAGAAATAGAGCCGTTGGGGTTCTGTCAGTGCTGTCGGTCGACCGCCGGTCGACCGGCCAACGGTCATTTTTCTGACCGTTGCAGCCACCGGTCGACCGGCTCGGTCGACCGATAACCTGGAATGAACTGTCGGTCGACCTATCGGTCGACTGGACATTTCCAGAGAGCAAACTCTCTTGGTCGTCGACCGACCCGGTCGACCGGCCACTGTGCTGACAACGTGCACAGGGCTGTGCACATCGGTCGACCGGTCCGGTCGACCGACATGGCCTGTCAGCCAGTCTCCAGGTCTGAAAACAGGATTAAAATCTTTTTATAAAATCCTAAAAATACATAGAAATTCTACAAAAATAGTTTTACCAATATACTTGAAAGAACAAACATTTGCACAAAATCAAGACATGTTATAGATGTTTTGGTCTATTTTTGTAACTTGGAAATATTAGCTCAATAACAAAATGTATTTTCCAAAACATGTTTTTCCAAACTTGTTTTTCTAAATCTTCATCAAATACAAAAACAAGATATTTGAGTTCATTTTAAAGCATAGTGTGTATGGATATGATCCACTACACAATCAATAAGAAATATCTATGTTTTGATATATAAAGCTCTAATCAAGATTTTGGTTTAAAGATGAACTATGAAATACCAAAATCCAAGATAAATATTTTGTCTCAAGAAAATCTTTAAAAAAAAAAAATTTTCTTTTCTAAAAAGAATCTTTATGAAATCAATTAAATCAAGAGTTCTATCAAGAGTGTGTGTGTGTGATATAACTTGAGCAATCCACCAACTATCTATCCTTTACATTTTTACTAAAACAAACATACAAATTCTATACCTAGACCCAAGTCTTCAACTTCTTGAAGTCTTCCCTTGAAGGCTTCTCATCTTCTTGACTTGGTCCAAGCTTGATCCAAAAGCTCCTTGGATCACATCATGCAAGCTCCAAATCTTGTTCTTTTATCCTTTGTTGAGCTATGCACCTACTAAGATCTTGATCATGAATCTGTCACTAATTAAACACAAGATCATTAGTAACTATAACTACATGAGTTGATCATCATCAAAACTAGGGTGAAGGGCCTTTGGGCCAACAATCTCCCCCTTTTTGATGATGACAAAACTCATGGAGTTATATATGCATGGATTAAAGTAAAGCTTCAAAGAAGCTCCCCCTTAACTCATGCATGACAAGAAATAATAGATATGGCAATAAAAGCACATGACATGTATGCAATGTAGGAGATGCAATCATAACAAAAATCAATCTTAAGTCAAATTTTTCTCCTAATTGCAAAAATACAACATATATGCATAATAAGTAAGAAAGACAAATACTTCTCTCCCCTTAAGCAATGAAAACATGCATATACAATACAATCTCAAATACTTCTCCCCCTTTTTGTCAATCATCAACAAAGGGTTCAAAGTAAAAATACATCAAACAAATTTTCTCCCCCCTTTTTGTTAAAAACAAAGAGATCAAGGAGGGGTAAATACAAATCAATCAATAAAATTTATATGCGATATAAATTCATGAAGAGGAAGACGTTAAGTTAGCTTCCCGACACCATATACATTACATGAAAGAGGGATGACAAGCCCTAATTCACATAACGTATAATATGTCATGCATAAGAGGAGATGTGAAGCTCCCCCTACACACGTATATCATGAAAAGAAGAGTTGTCAAGCTCCTCAAATTATAATATACTCAACATGAATCTACATATGGAAGAGATGTTAAGCTCTCCTTGCATATAGACAAACAAATCAAAAATTTTGAATTTTTCTTTATCAAAACAAAATTTAATTTTCTTAGTAACAACAAATTTTGAGATATCAATTGTAAAATAATCAAATTTTGAATTTTGATACCAATTTCAAAACACAATGCATAAGCTTATTATGAAATACCAATTTGAAATCTAATTAAGCTTAGCATCAACAATCTTTGTGCTTTAAAGGAAATACCACTTGTAAATAAGCACAAATAGATAACATATATGTATGACAAGATAATACCAATAGAAATTGATATAATTTGAAGGCATTCATACATACAATCAAAATATGGATATACACAACATGAAGTCATATTGATACCAATTGCAAATAACCAATGATACCAATTGAAAAGTAAGCATAAGTGTATACATCATATAATCTACCATATGAAGAATTCGAACTAGTTAAAGAACTTGTTTTAAGAACTAGTACGAGATCCTTCCATCAAGGAATAAGTTAAAAGTTTTTTTTTTTTTTTTTTTTTCATGAAAGATCATGAAACACAAGGCACTAAAAACACTCTATCTATAAAGTCCAAATTAAAAAATGAGTGAACTAGTGTTATGTGGAACATGGCATCATGAAAAATAGCAATAAAACTCAATATTCCTTCAAATCATAAATTTGAATTCTTGAAATCCATCACAAAAATTTTATTGTACCAATTTTAAAAAAAAACAAAATTTTATTAAAAACAAAATTATATTTCAAGATATATGTATGTTTTGTCAAGACATTAAGTATACATACATATCCCTAAAATACAATTGAGTCCATATAAGTAGATTTGCATTAAAGGCAAATGACTCAGAGGTATCCATGTATATCTTAATGTTTTGGCAAGACAAGCATATACATGAAATGAAATCACATGATCATAACATAAATCCAATGGGAATACAAGTTTAAGAATGTAATGATCATCAACATAAGGCTATACTAGTACATCTAATAGGCACAAATAAGCATTCAACCCAATCATATATAGATTTATTTGTGGTCCATAAGGTGTACAAGTATAATCCAAGTGTTGACAAATACTAACATCTAAACTAATATTCAATACAATGAAGCATCAAAATTTTGAAATCACAAAAGAATTTATCCATAAAAATAGGATCATGTGCATCAATTGAAGAATAGATAACTAGTTTAAATGGATTTTTGACAAACTAGTTAAGATCCTTCATAAATATGAAATCATATGTATTTCATGAATAATACTAAATACATAAAAGTTCAAGCACTCATATTCCATAAAGCTCCAAATTATATCTTTTCTTGAAGATCGAGTGTTCAAAGGTTATGTAAGTAGTATCTACATGAAATTAGTTATTGAAGCTCAAATCAAATATGACTAATCAAAATTTTTATCAACCAACACATAAAAATCATTTTTATCAAAACAAATCATCTTAAAAATAATCTACATGGTATATGTATGAATTATACAAATCTAGCAATATGCATACATATCCCAAATATTAAAAGAGTCTATTAAATGTTTGCATGAAGGCAAGAGACTCACGGGTATACATGTATATTTATTAGATTTGAATTAAACACCCATATACATGAAGTAAATCACTAAAATAGGTAAACATGTATAAAGAGAATCATCAAAACTAGTCTTATACATATGCATAAAGTGGATACAAATGAGCATGAAGTTCAATCATATATATGAGTCAATTGTATTTCACTATACATCTATGTATGAATACAAGTTTTGAAATACTCTACATCTAAGCATGTAAATACCACATGAAGCACATGAAAAATCTTAAAACAAAATCATGAACATGCTATGAAATGACATAAGTAAATAGCATGAACATAAAAGTAAGAGTTTAGAGGTTGTTACCAACTCCAAAGCTCCAAATATGGTGGTTGACCCACCAAAATTCCTTGATAGCAATGCATCCAAATGTTTGTCCATCATGTCCATTGCATCGGCTACCAAGGCACCAATCCTCTCACGTTTTGTGAGAGCCCTCACCTACATCAAAATCAAAAGGTGGGAGTTTTGGTACCTATGTTTTCTTGGGTCCTTTGGGGTTAGCATTGTTGTAAGGAACCCAAAATCTATTATACTTAGCAAAATATAAGTATGGTTTCTTATCAAAGCAATATTTTGCTAGATGGCCTTTGCGGCCACAATGTGTACAAATGTACACCTTAGCATGATGCTTATGAGTGTGATTGTGATCGTGATGTGCACCATAAGCATGAGCATGATGAGTATGTGCATGAGCATGGGGAACTTGTTTCTTTTAAACAAGATTCCAACTTAGAATGATTAAATGCACAAGAGTTCAAAGTTGAACTCAAATTATTCATTTTATTTTTCAAGTTCTTAATCTCATTAGTGGTAGCATGAAAGGCATGATGAGATGAAGAATCATTTTTCTTTTTCTTCTTAGCAACAAATCTTTTTCTTTTCAACAAATTTCTTTTCAAAGTAATATTTTCTTGCAAAATATCTTCTTTTGTTTTTCCACCAAGTCAATCTTTTCTTTCAAAGTATTGTTTCCTTCACACAAAATACTCAATTTAGAAAATAAGGAAACATTCTCATTTTTCAAATCTTCCTTCTTTTTCTAAACATGCAAGTTTATTTTTCAGGAATCATTTTCTAATGCATGCAATCAATGTTCTTTTTCAAAATCTTGTTATCTTTTTCTAAGCATGCAATGTTATCTCTAAAGAGTCTTGTTCTATATGCATGCAAGCAAGTTTCCTTTTTCAAAT
Organism: Agave tequilana; assembly: GCA_038442645.1. Taxonomy (NCBI): domain Eukaryota; kingdom Viridiplantae; phylum Streptophyta; class Magnoliopsida; order Asparagales; family Asparagaceae; genus Agave; species Agave tequilana. The sequence continues at coordinate 29,894 of JAVJIF010009507.1, read as the reverse complement.
TTTTATTTTCTTTTTAATCATGTCATATTTTTCAAGTATAGATGACAAAAGGTAGTGAGCTCATCATATGACATACTATCATCATCGGATTCGGAGTTTACCTCAAGGGGGTTATCCCCTTGGACCATGTAGCACTTGTTGGAGGTGTCGCTTCCAACATCCGAGTCACTCCCCGCATAGTATAGATCTTTTCGCCGAGGGAGGTGATGATGTTCCATACTACAAAAGCCGATTCAATATTAGAAACCCTAGATAAATAATCATCATTTAGGGTTGACTTAATAGCATGAAGGGCTTTTGCATTAGCCTCAATGTTCTTACTATTAAGCAATATTCTTTATTATTTGTGGCAAGATATACACTAAGGCAAGTCCTTTGAGGAACAAAGACATCTTAAACTTCCAAATTTGGATGTTAAGGATGTCAAAGGTGGGTGGTGACATAAAGTCCATGGTGTGTGTACAAAATATTGTGATTAGCCTAAAAAGGATCTTAACTCTTAGGTTGTTAGACCCAATATCAAGAGCACTAGCTCTGATACAATTGTAAGATCACCTAGAGGGGGGGGTGAATAGGTGATGGCTAATCTAATGGTCACTTATGAACAAATAATGCGGAATTAAAACTAAGATGACCAATTAAAACTTCTTTTAATTAAACACTTATGTATAACCAAGAGTGTTGCCGAATTCCCCTTGCGAGGCTCTGGACAAGCTCCTCTAGATTCCCCTTGAATGGGTTGAGGTGCCGCGTTGGCTCTCTTGGTTGAATACTAGTGTTAACAAGCAATCCACGCAAGTATATAACAATATAAGCACAAGGGTATATCAAGCAGTACAAGTGAAGACAATGAAAGTAAATACAAGATATAAAAGAGACAAAGAGAGAGAGAGAGGGAAGAGTAAGCAATCGCAAACACAAGGGTTTGTTTCGAGGTTCGAGCACACTTGCTCTACATCCCCGCCTTCGACACACGAAGGGTTTCCACTATGCAAGATCCCAATGGATCTCTCCTCGGTGCAGTACACCTACAAACCCTCGGACTCCCAAGTCCCGTACACACGCAGGCCCCTAAGCTTGCCGAGGCCGCACCTCAAACCACAAGAGTTCACAACCGAACTCCAACCACAACGAGCACACTTGCCCGCTTCCTCAAAGTACAAAGAAAGGATCTCTTTGATGATCAAACACTTGATCACCTAAAGAGCACTCTCACTACAACACACCTATAGGAATATCTAGCAATGAAAGCTCAAGTGTGGTTGAGAAAAGCAAGGAAAGACTATGGTGAAAAACTCAAAGAATCACTTAACACTCTCTTGATAAAAACTCTTCCTTTTGATTGGAAGTATTTGCACTAAAATCTTGTAGAGAAACTCTTCTAAAAGTATCAGAAAAACTGCTCAAGAAGTCTCAAAAATCTTCACCTCAAAACAGTTGACAAGACCCCCTTTATAGGCTGCCAGAAATAGAGCCGTTGGGGTTCTGTCAGTGCTGTCGGTCGACCGCCGGTCGACCGGCCAACGGTCATTTTTCTAACCGTTGCAGCCACCCGGTCGACCGGCTCGGTCGACCGATAACCTGGAATGAACTGTCGGTCGACCTATCGGTCGACTGGACATTTCCAGAGAGCAAACTCTCTTGGTCGGTCGACCGACCCGGTCGACCGGCCACTGTGCTGACAACGTGCACAGGGCTGTGCACATCGGTCGACCGGTCCGGTCGACCGACATGGCCTGTCAGCCAGTCTCCAGGTTGAAAACAGGATTTAAAATCTTTTTATAAAATCCTAAAAATACATAGAAATTCTACAAAATAGTTTTACCAATATACTTGAAAGAACAAACATGCTTGCACAAAATCAAGACATGTTATAGATTTTTGGTCTATTTTTGTAACTTGGAAATATTAGCTCAATAACCAAAATGTATTTTTCCAAAACATGTTTTTCCAAACTTGTTTTTCTAAATCTTCATCAAATACAAAAACAAGATATTTGAGTTCATTTTAAAGCATAGTGTGTATGGATATGATCCACTACACAATCAATAAGAAATATCTATGTTTTTGATATAAAGCTCTAATACAGATTTTGGTTTAAAGATATGAACTATGAAATACCAAAATCCAAGATAAATATTTTGTCTCAAGAAAATCTTTACAAAAAAATTCTTTTCTAAAAGAAATCTTTTATGAAATCAATAAATCAAGAGTTCTATCAAGAGTGTGTGTGTGTGATATAACTTGAGCAATCCACCAACTATCTATCCTTTACATTTTTACTAAAACAAACATACAAATTCTATACCTAGACCAAGTCTTCAAATTCTTGAAGTCTTCCCTTGAAGGCTTCTCATCTTCTTGACTTGGTCCAAGCTTGATCCAAAAGCTCCTTGGATCACATCATGCAAGCTCCAATCTTGTTCTTTTATCCTTTGTTGAGCTATGCACCTACTAAGATCTTGATCTGAATCTGTCATAATAAACACAGATCATTAGTAACTATAACTACATGAGTTGATCATCATCAAAACTAGGGTGAGGGCCTTTGGGCCACATATATCAGTGCACTTTAATAATGTCTGTTACATAAAATTATCCACTCCCACTAAATCAAGATATCATCATGACTAGCCATCCACATATGAGCAATGCTCTAAGAAGACTTTAGGTGAAAGTCCTTTAATAAGTGAATCTGTAATGTTAAAATAGTACTAACACTATCAACAGACATAGTGTGATTCTGAACTTTATCCTTGATGACAAGAAATTTAATGTCGATATGCTTCGACTTGTTGAACTCTTGTCACTAGTACACTAGAGACCTATAGCTCTTATTGTCACAGTGTAGCCGTAATGGCCTCTCAACTAATCCATCATCTTTCTGTAATTAGAAAAACGTAACCTAAAGTGGACTTCTTATTGTCGATACATCCAGCATAATCTGAATTTGTATATCCGATCAGCTGCAACTGATCAGATGTCATGTAGTCTTCTGTAGATATCACATTATCTTCTTGGCAATCTTCTACTAATCAATCCAAGGATTGATCGAGTATCTGTCATGTTTCTCAATGGTATATGCTATATTTGGACGGGGACAAACTTGAGCATGCATCAGATTTTCAACTGCTGATGCATATGAAATGCCTTTCATTTGTTCTTTCTGTAGTTCGTTCTTGGGATATTAGAGTAGACTCAACTTATCTCCCCTTAAAGCAATTCTTCATGCCACATCTATCTAGCACCTTATCGATATAAGCCTTTTGTGATAAACTTAATATTCTACGTGTCCTGTCACATTGAGTCTGAATGCTCATCACAAAAGAAGTATCTCCATGATCTTTTATCTCAAAATTCTGTAAGAGAAAACTCTTGATCTCAAGTAGAAAATTTATACTTTTACTTGCTAGTAGAATATCATCCACATATAGTACAAGAAATATAAATCTACTCTTTAAATTTATGGTAATGCATTGATCATCTACATTCTCCTTAAAATCAAATTTGAATATTACTTCATCAAATTTCAACCATTGACGGGATGATTGCTTAGACCATAAATGGATTTCTTTATTTACAAACCAAATATTGTAAATTTTTGACTTCAAAATTGTCTGGTTGCACCATATAGATTTCTTTCTTAATGCTATCATTAAGAAAGGCAATCTTAATATCCATTTGGTGTAACTCCAGGTCGAAGTGAGCCACTAGTGCCATGATAATTCTAAAAGAATTCTTTATGAAAATCAGAGAGAAAGTCTCTTTATATTCAATGCCCTCTCTTTGAGTGAATTCCTATGCGACAAGACATGCCTTTTTGAATCCAGTTTGGTTTTAAACATCCATTTACAACCAATCGATTTTTTACCTATAGGCAACTCTACAGATCCCAAACATCATCGTCCTTATGGATTTTAACTCATTTTTCATGACATTTGACGATTCAGTGGAGTGAATACTGAGGTTGGCCTCATTCAATTACAATGGCTGATCTCCTCTCCCTAGTTAATCTCCTAGGCACTTGTGGTTGAAAATTTTCAGGTTCTATCTCATCAGCAGAATCTACTTCAGGATGAACTGTTTGTGTACCTCGTAAGGGTATAACTGTATTTTCATGCTGACGTGGAACAACTACTTTATCACTTGAAACAGTTGTCATGGGTATGTTCTTCTTAAATGTGAAATCTTTATGTAGTTGATTCCCACTGTTCTGATTACCCTCAATAAATTTAACATAAATATTCCATTTAACAAATTCTATTATAATAGCCATAAAACTTAAATTTCAGAAAATGCAAGCAGTTTAACCAATAGAGTCGTCAGCCAAACTTTCAGAATAAGTTGTGTTTCTTCTTTGCCAACACTGTATTGGCCCAATATAAATAACCTAAAGTCTAGATCCTATATAAGAGAACAGTCTTCCTTTGGGCTGATACCCCTTTATAGGATTGGTCCCAAAGTTTAAATTATCTATATTGGCCATATAATATATGTAATGACCCGGCCATAATGGCAACCTTCCTTTGGGCCGATTGTCCGACGCATGGGCCACAAATCTACGCATCTGGATTCTTATTCCGTCGTCAGACTAGTTGATGAGGGTAATGAAATATGGGCATATAGTGTGACAACCTTTTTTTGGGCTGATTACCACACACCAAGATTCTCCCACTTGTATTACACACATCAAGTATCTGATGTCGTACATAATTCAACCAAACAATAGTCTTTTTTGGGCCAGCTATTGTCCACATGAACTATATATGCAATTAAATAAGCTCTCTTATAATTTTTTAATTTGAACATGTATAAATCTTTATTTGTATGTTATCTACTATAATAACATCAATATTCTAATCCAAATAAGTCTAACAAATGGGAGTAAAAATGCTCCACCTTAGAGCACTTCCACCGCATCTCTTTTTGCCCAGGCAATGTAGTGGGGGCCACCTAAAATTTTGCAAAAACATCCTCCAAAATTGCGGGCCCTACATTGCATGGGCACAAGCTCAGGCACGAGGAGCCCACGCTTGTCTCTGAGCAAATTAATTTTTTCTAAAAAAAACCCTGCTCTGTCATTTACCTGGGCACGTGTGAAAGTGCTCTTAGAGGTTCCTTTGATCTTCGGGATCAGCATAATATAGGTAGACCTCCATGTCACTGGCATAACCCCATTCTTAAAAAATTTCAATACAGCCCCAACCATGTCATTTCCCAGAATATCCCAATATGCTTGGAAAAGGAAAACGAGTAGTTGTCTTAGAATTCTCTTCTTTCTTATCAAGTCATGGAATATAATGTCTCTAACTCTCGAGATTTGGAAGGTTGTTTAGGGTTTTTGAGGGCGATTTCTCTTAAGTTACCACTTTATTTTTCTTCATATTAATATGTTTAGTTAATTATTTTTTTGTAGAACTATGAATAGAGATTTTTCTCCCCGAGTCACTCTAATCTATTAGGCCTATTCGAGTCATAGGAGTGTTCCAGATACGCCAATAACATAGAGTTGTTGTCTGCAGTTTGCTTTTATAGCAATTATTTTCGGGAGTGGAGGTGAAAGTGTCGTACTTTCAACAAATAAGAAGAATATTGTGTGCCACATGGATCCAATAATTTGATACATTCACAGTTTTGTATTCAGTTATTTCTCAGAACTTGTTTGGATGTTGGAAGTGCTTTGCTTCCAATAGAGGCCATCGAAGAAAGGCCCTTGATGTTACTTTAGATGTTTGTTGGCATTGTTTGGAAAACAAATGACAAATGCACAAGATAGATTTATTGTTGAGAGAGAGAGAGAGAGAGAGAGAGAGAGCAATAAATAGTTATTTTCTTGTTTTACGTTCTCCCAATCAGTGAGAAGATAATGGCCGAATAATCTAATCTCACTCCAACCACAACTAAGATCTACATAATACAGTTTGGGTTACTTTAGTTGTTTGATAACAAATATAAAAGTGTAGGGGCAAGAGATTTTTAAGAGAGATGCAGGTTAGTTGATATATCTTGTTTGTCCGTAATTATCCTACGTACAATATACTCCTGCTTTGTCCTTAAAAAAAGTATGAAAGTGCATGTATATTTTTTATAATACAACACTAAGTTTTAAATTTTTTTTTTTCTGACCCCTGTCAGTACCCCTTACACTATCTCATAACAATTTACCCCCTAAAAGCACTTGTTTAAATGAGGCAATGAAGTACTAGAAATTGGGATTTTGTTTTTTTATGGTATTTTATGTTCATGTCATCCCAATAGCACAATCTTGAATAATAGTTACGTAATGATGGTAAAAAAATTAAGGCAAAATTTCACTAAACTTCCCTTAACTTTTAAATAAAGTTACATAAACTCTCAATATTTTATATATCATCAAAAAGCTTTCCTATACTATTAAAATAGTTAAGTGAGTTAATGGTGATATCGGGAGTGTAAAATGAAAATTTTGCCCTTTGACCTGAGTTTTTTTTTATTTATTAGTCCAAATGGGTGCACAACTCCCAAAATGGATTTATTCCTACTATTTCATCTTTTTCACTTTCTTCTTTATTTTTCATTTTCAATCCAACCTAACCAGGAACTCATCACACCTAATCAAGTTTAACTTCCTCCCGACTTTTTTTTATTGTCATGCTCTCAAATCGAACCCTAACTCATGATCTAAATATAAAACATAATATTTTGTTCCACTTTTTTCTATTCTATCATTCAAATCACACACTAACCATCACACTAAATTAACTCCTAATTTTTCTTCTCTTTTCATTGTAATGCCACATCAAATTTAACAAAATCATACACAAATCAAGCTCTAACCTTTTTCTCCGCCTTTCTGTTTCTATGTCCCAATTCAAACTTAATTCTACTGGAATTTTGAGTTTAAAAATTAAATAAAAGATTTAGTTTCAAATTTTATTTATTATTTTATCAAGATAACTTTTACCAAGTCTCACTAGATCACAAATCGGGTGAGAAAATCTCTCAACTACCCGATTGTTTGGTCATAAATATCTCTTGTGGTTACAACTACTGGGAGTGTCTAGAACCTATAATAACTCTCCCTCCAACAGCAAGAGATACAGTACATTTCTCTCTTCATCTTAAAAAGAAACTGAAACCTACTCTTCGTGAGAATGATTTCAGCGGTGAAGGAAATTATTTTTGTATATTTTCTTCATTTTTTTTAGGCAATTTCTTCATCTGAGTAGAAGCTTTGCCCACAGTCCTGAACCAAGTGCTGATGGTTTCCTGGAGAAGTTTTTACCGTTAGGAGAGGAGGTCACTTCAAGATCCAGGTGAGGGACCAATCATCTTTCTTCTAGGGCAGTGCTTTTGCACGACTACGTCATCCCAGGCCAGCAAATTTATTTTTCTTTTAATTTCTTTACATTAGTAGCATGTTTAGGACAAGTAAATAAGTTTGATTTATTTAATTAATGTATTTTCATGTTTAAATTTAAAAAATATTGTTATATATCCTACAATCTAGAAGAAAGATTTTATTCCTTGATAATTTCTTGCAAATAAATTTACGAAATTATTTCATGCAATTAACTAAATCTTTTAATGCAATACTTGTTTCATGTAATTAATTACTTATCTTTTTTATGCACTAGAATTATATGCAATTAGAGAATTATTCTTGAAAATTAAAAAAATATTTATATTATTGCCATAGTAATTTTGATAAATTTTAAAAGAAAAATTTGTATCATACTAAATTTATCATTTACAATTCTTGAAAAAGAAAACCCATTTGTTCTAATTATTACAAGGCCAAATCTTGCAATACAACATCTTAGAAAATCTTTACATAATCTTTACCCTTTCCATTATAAATTTTTATTCAATTATTTCACTACAACATCGTATTTAATTATTTTTGTTACAAGAGAATTATTTACAATATAATTTATATCATTTTAGATTTTGTTTTATTTAAAAAATTATTATAAACCTTATTGTAGGATTATACATACGTGTATTAATTAAATTAACTGGTGCTTCGCAATAAATTTAGTTAAGTAGAATTGTTTAATTCTTACAAGATTTTTTTTATTTACAAGATCTCATTAATATCTCTTACAAGATCTTAAATTTTACATGATCTTATTAAAATTATTTACAAGATCTTAACATTTTAATTTTCACAATATTTTATTTAATTATTTTAAATGTAAGATTTATTCCATTAGATTATTGCAAACCTTATCTTGTTAATTATTACAAAATTCTTACATTATATTATCTTATTAACATTCTCAGATTATTAAAAGGTTTATTCTTTCAATAATCGATTTTTTGTAATTAAACTTTTTCTAATTACTGTAATATTAAACTCTTGTTTCTTAACTGCAAGTTAATTAAAAAGTAGATTCATGCAAAATGAATAATTCTTACTATACTTGTTTATTACATCCATATTTTATGATATAGAGACATTACATTAGAGAGGACTTAATTCTTATTGTCTAAATTACTAATGTAACAAATTCTTGAAAATTTAAGAACTGTCCAATTTTTGCAAAATAAATTGCATAATTGCTGCATGTGAAATTTTAGATTCTAGCATATTAATATTGTGATTCTTGCTATAATCTATTATAATACTTTATAACTTTAATTAAACAAAAACTCTATACCCTTTTATTCTGCATACCTTAATTTAAAAACTTACTACATAAACCTGTACTCTAATATTTTCAAATATTTTAGATGCAGAAAACATGAAAGAAATTTTTTCGTCATTTTGATAAGCCTAAATTATAACAATATTATTTGTACACTCTTCATGTGGCTAAATAGCATAGATTCCTAAATATCTTTAGTTCAATAGGATAAGAAAATTAAAGGGTAAATTATTTTCTCGAAATTCTGTACAATTGGTGTTTAACTTTAAGGAAAGGTACTCAATCTGGTTATGGAATTAAGGAACGTCTAGAGCGAAAAATCTCCCACCGAGTTATGCTCACTGTTGGCCCAAAGGCCCATTGCTCTAGTTTTGATGATGATTAACTCATATAGTTATAGTACTAATGATCTTATATTTATATAATTTCAGATATTTAGTCAAGATCTTAGTCGGTGTTTAGCTTCAATAAAAGATTATAAGTGAAGTTTTGGAGCTACCACGTGTTGATTCAAGAGTTCGCGCATCAAGATCGCATCGAGCACTAGAGAGTTTAGCTCGTTGGATCAAGGTTTGGACCAAGTCAAGAAGGAGAAGAAGATTTTCAAGAGAAGATTTTCGTGAAAACTTGTGTCATGTTTGTAAGTGTAAAGATTTGTTTTTAGATAAAATGAAAAGGATAAATTAGTTGTGAATTGCTCAAGCTCATGCACACATAAAATTTATATGTGTTTTCATAAGAATAGTTTTTGATTTAGAAATACCGTTTTGATTTTTGAGCATCAAAATATATATCTTTATGTTTCATGAATAGAGTTCATTAAAACACGTTTCTATGGTTTATATGTGTTTTGAATTTTATCCATACACATTGTTTGTTCAATGTTTAGAAAACTTATTTGATGTTCTATATCATGTGTTTGAGTTTTATATTTATCAAAACTTATTTTAGAGTTTATTATCAAAAACATAGATATTTCATCTCATATGTGTATTGGATCATATCCATACACTCTAAGCTTCAAAAGTGTTTAAAATATCTTGTTTTTATGTTTGCAGAAGTTTTGAAAAAATCGTTTTTCAAATTGAAGATTGTTTTTGAAAATATGGATTTTTGTTTAAGGCAAAATTTCTATATTGCAAAAATGGTTCAAAATATTTGTAATATGTGTTGAATTTTTATCACACATATTTGTACTTCAAAGTATGTTAATAAACTTATTTTTGTAGATTTTATGGGATTTTATTAAAGTTAAAAGACCAAGTTTTTAATCGCAAAATGTCAGACCAGGCCTTCTGGCGGTCGACCGAGCCAGAAGCCGGTCGACCGGACGGTCGACCGATGTGCACAGAACGTGCACGACCATTTGGCTAGTGCGCCGATCGACCGGCCGGTGGACCGTCCAGAAAGCTTTGCTCTTTGGATCTGGCCCCGGTCGACCGGGCGGTCGATTGGTAGGTCAAAGCCCAAGGCACGGTCGACCGGGCGGTCGATCAATAGGCTCCAACGGTCAGAAACTTGACCGCTGTAGGCTGTCTAAAAATGACTAAACAGACAAGCCATTAAGGAAGCAGTCTCAAGCTCTAGACGCGAGGAATCGATGCCCGCGTCTCAGGACTAAGACGCGTTGGCTCGACACCCGCGTCTCAGCATCAAGGCGCGTCGGCCCGAAGCCCGCGTCTCAGCATCAAGGCGCGTCGGCCCGAAGCCCGCGTCTCAGCGTCCAGACGTGAAGGCCCGACGCCCGCGTCTCAGCATTAAGGCGCGTTTGGCTCGACGCCCGCGTCTCAGCATCAAGGCGCGTTTGGCTCGCCCCGCGTCTCAGTTGCAACTGCCCTGATTGCGGGGCCAATCACCGCGCATGTAGCGGGTAGTGGCCCCTCATTCGGGAGCGTTTTCAGGGGCACGTTCACCCCCTGAGACCCCTATAAATAGTCCCATTCGCCACGCGAAAGGGGGGGAATCAAGGATCGAAGTTTTGGAGAGGTCGAGAATTAAGAAGGTCAAGGCATCATCAAGATCGATCAAATCCAGGCAAGAGGATCATCAAGAGGGAAGCACGACTTCAACACAGACAGAGGGAGGAGACTCTTCAGCGAGCTTACTGAGTACTAGCTGCTCTTCGCCTACCTCCTCTTTGAGAGTTTTGGTAGACGGAGCTGAGTTACTCTTTCTATCGACCGAAGAGAAGACCCCCGACGGTCCAGGACGGTCATCTGGTTAACGGAGAACAAGATTCACTCTCCACCGCCACACGAAGAACCCAGCATTAAACAAAGGGGGGATTCAAGCTTCAACATCCTCCCTCCCTTGTAACTGGAAGGAAAAGTCTTGTTGTAATCTTTTCATCTGATTCAAGAAATCTTTACAGCAATTCCCTCTTTCTTTTTCCGGCGCATACAAGAGATGGCGACTCCGCTGGGGACCACCTTCGTTACTGACGAGCGCACCGTGGTGCAAGATGACGTTCTCCGTAAGGGGAAAATGGTCGAATCACTCGTCGTCGAGTTCGACCAGGCGAAGTATGAAGAGTTCCTCTCTTCTGGCTCCAAGAGCCCAAAGACCCGCGTCTGCCGCAGGGTCTCAAGTGGACAGCCCCCTGAAGCCCAATCTGAGGCTCTGTCGGGTGCTCCTGCTGCCCACTGTGCCAAGTTTGGTTCACGCGCCGACGCCTCCCAGAAGGCCCGCGTAACCTCAGACACCTCTGCTGCGATCAACCGCGTCGCGCAGAACACACGCGCCAACGCCTCTCTGAAGGCCCGCGTGGTCCCCGGCACATCTACTGGTGCGATCGACCGTGTCGCACAGAACGCCCGCGTCAGCGTCTCTCAGGAGACCCGCGTGGCAAACACCCCTGGTTCTACAAACCAGGAAGTTGTTGGCTTCTCTCTTCCTCCACGGCGCAATCGGAATGCCGAGCGTCGACAGAGAAGACGCACGCGTCAACACTCAGTCGGAACCGTTGGTTTTCTGACTGGGGTTGGACGCAGCGTACGATCCGATGCCTTGCCCGCACCTCGTCCAGTGCGAGAGATCCGCGTTTGGCGACCCAAACGCGAGACTCCCCAAGTTGAGCCTTCTGAAGACCAACTTGCCAAACGCCAAAGCGAAGCTTCTGCGTCTCGTCAAACGCAGGAAGCACGCGCCCATAGGCGTGGGGCCCAGCAGCCCACTCTCTCCCAAGTCTCTCTGCTCCAACGCAGCAGGCAGCAACGCGAAAGTCGCGTCTCATATCAACAGAGACGCCAGACGCGCGTGACGCAGCCGCGACGCGACAGCCGCGTTTCTGAGACCTGTGTCCAGACAGCACAGCGCATGACTTCCTCCCGTCTTCCACGTCGCGAGGCTAGTCTATTTAATCCCTCTCCCACGGATTTGAGGGATTATTTGACAAGGAAAAGGAGTGCTAATCAGACCACTTCTCTATGCTGCTGTCAACAGCTCATCCAGATGCTCTCTGGATGCCATTGCGAGTCAGGCGTGCACCAGCCGTCTTTAATTAGACAGCTGACCCTGATTCCCCCGTCAGCCAAAATAAGACGCTCCCACAGGAGGAGAACCTTCTCAGATGTTGAATACCCGGAGCTTACTGCAAACATGACTAGCAGAAGCAAGGGAAAACAACTAATGGTCAACTCAGAGGAATCTGACTCTGAGCCGGAGGGGGTGTATCAACACACTCGCACCCGGACAGGGGCCATTCCCCCAATTGACTATAATGCCTTAGCCCGCGGCATTAGAATGGGTGGTTCTCACTCCGCTATAGTGGAGTCGCAAGCTTCAAACTCTTCCGTCGAGAAGGAGGCCTCCGCCTACATGGCAGACACTCCTGAGGAGACGGCCAGGCGTTTAGAACAGACGCAGAAGCACCAGATGGATATAATCGCCTCTCAACAGAGATCCATTGACTCCCTTAAGCATATGCTTGAGAAATTGCTTGAAGAAAGAGCGAGATCTCCTCCTAGACGACCGAAGGGAAAGGGAGAAAGGGAGGAAGCCCACCCTCCGAATCTTCTGACGAGACACGACGATCTACCTCGGATGCGTCCAAGCCCTCGTCGCAGGCAAGAAGCGACCAAGACCAGGAGAAGACTCATGCTAAGAGGATGAGTCAATTGGAACGACGCCTCGAGGCCCTTGCCAATCGCAAGGACCTCCAAGAAGCTGGAGTGGTCCGGCCCTATCCGGCTGAGTGGGACTTAGTTCCATACCCTCCTAAGTTCAAGGCTCCAACCCTCCAAGCATTCGACGGGAAGGGGTCACCCAACCAGCACATCTACTACTTCAAATCCCAGACCGGGAATGTGGTAGATAATGACGCCATCCTGGCGCGACTGTTCATCGGCACCCTGAAAGGGTTGGCTTTTGAGTGGTTTATGAAGCTCCCGGAAGGTTCCATCAAGAACTGGGGCGACTTGGAGAAGCTGTTACTAACACGCTTCTTCGAAGATGATTCGGAGGTCACAATGCCTACCCTTTTAGCTACAAAACAGCGAAGGGAGAGTCCGTCAAGTCTTTCGTAGAAAGATTTCGGAACATGGCACTCCGATGTCCAAGCGGCATGACCCAGGCCACCCTGGTGGAAACATGTCGCCATAATCTCCAAACCTCACTCCTTGCTCAAATAGGAGTTGCTGAAAGCCGCACCTGGAAACAATTAGTCCAGCAAGGTGAACAGGCTGAGGAGATTGTCGCCCGCGTCAGAGCGGAAGAAGGCAAGCCCAGGCCAGAGAGGTCGACAAGGCGTGCACCAGACACCTCCCTCCAGACGAAGCGGAAGGATAATTTGGCGACGGAGACCAAATCTCCCACCAAACCTCAAACAGGCAGGGCAAGTGGCTCTTCAAGCCAGCCACGCCCCAACAAGCAATATTCCTTCAAGGAGGAACACGTCGATTCGCTCTTCAAGCTACTCAACAAGAGCAATCGACTGAAGCTCCCTGAAATTAGACGCCCGGAGGAAGTCGGCAAGACCGACAATCCCACCTACTGCTTATACCACAGGATGCTCGGACATCCTACCAAAAGCTGCTACGTCTTTAAGGACATCCTTCAAGCTCTGATTGACGCGGAGGTATTAAAACTCCGACCGGAGCAGAAGAAGATGACGGCCACATGACGTCGATTCTCCAGTTTGGGACACGACCCCCGACACCCGTGGGGGTGATCTCTGTCCCGAAAGGAGAACTGAGGGTGGTCAACACAGACCCTCATCAGCAGCAGGAGAAAGGCTTGGTACCCGTCCCTACACCTCGAGGGGAAATCATGTGGGTCCACCCTGACCTCGTCGACGAGCAACAATGGACGACTGTGACCAACAGGAAGTCCAAAGGCAAAGGGAAGGCTTCATCTTGCCATGTGATATGCGCTTCCTCCCGAGAAGCGGATACTGATGTTCCCTCGCTGACTGACTCGGAAGAGGAGACAATAGTCCTGGCCGCGGAACCTAACCCACCAACGGCAGGAACCCGTTCGGGGCAGGCATACCTGAAACAGTATGGCGAGACAGCAGTAGTTCCTCCACAACCAGCTGTAGAGCCAGCAAAGCCCTCCTCTAAACAGCCAGGGGAGAAACAGAAAGAAACTCGGTTTTCTCGAGTTCTTGCGAAAGGTGTAACAGAAGGATCCTCGACACCTTACAGTTTGATGTCTTGGCTCAATTAGCCAACATCCCAGCACGCATTACCTTGTATGAGCTCCTGAGGCTATCAAAGTCAAGCAGAGAGGCTCTACAAGAAGCTTTGGCAAATGCTGAGGTCTTTATGACCCGCGTGCCAAGGGAGGAAGATGTAGAGGATTGCCTCCACACCTCCCCAAATGCTCCCTGCATCACCTTCACAACAGATGACATGCAGGTTAAAGGGAAGCATGACCGACCCCTATACTTCACAGGGTATATTGGGTCATCCGAGGTGAACCGCATCCAGGTAGACCCAGGGTCTGCGCTAAGCATCATACCTCGCCGGGTTATGCAGTTTCTAGGCATTCCTACCCATCGTCTGAGCCCTACCCAGACGACTATTTACGGGTTCAATGCCAACAGCTCCCGCCCGATGGGGAAGATCAAGCTCAAATGCCAGATCGGGAGCCTCAAGTCGGAAGTGACGTGTTACGTCATTGACGCGGACACTTCCTACAACCTGTTGCTGGGACGACCATGGATTCACCACAATTCCATCGTTCCCTCTACTCTCCACCAAGTCATGAAATACATTGACGAGAGTGGACAGGTCCAAACGTTGATTGCCGAAAGGCATCCGTTTAAAGGGGTTGAAAATTATTTCACGGACTCCCTCTTATATCAGGATCCGGAGGAGACTAATGAAACCCCACAACCAGAGGAGCCAGACTCTGGTAATGAAGTTGACATTGAGCCGGAGAAAGAAGAGTGCCTGTGGGAGTTGGAACCACTTGTAAAGAGCACTAATAAGCTCGATGTTGATACCACCGACGATGCAGGCGGTTGGTATATTAATGAAGATTTAGATTTCGCGTATTTCCCTGCGTGTGAGTCCGATTCAATACCGTCGGATACTAGTACCGACGTAGATGAGGATGTCTGGTCGGCAATGGATGCTTTGACATCATTGCATGTACCAATAAAATCATCCTTCGGGACGTACCAGGATAATGGAGACGCGCAAGAGTCTGTATTCATGGTTCCAGCCAGACGAAAAGGCCAAAGACCATACTTTTTGGGCGAATCGCGTCTGAACCAATGCCCCACGAAGAATCGGAAGGTGAGGATGAATCCCCTCAGTTCGATCATTATGAACCGAAAGCGCTCAGATGATAAAGCGCATGGGGTATGATCTAACCAACAGGCCTGGGTTGAACTTCAGAAAAGGAAGAAGAACACTGCTTCGATCCTTTGTACCGAAAGGGAAAACCCCTGATTACTATCATCAGACGCGCCGGGGTTGGGCTATATATCAACTCCAGTGCCATCAGCCTCTGATTCGGAGAGACTGTCAAGTCATGACTGCTCATCAGACACGTCGCCATGGGAATCAGATGTCAGTGTCGGCAACATCTTCAAAGGGCTTTCAGTAAACATGGTTTCGACAAGCCATCTGGAGGATGAAGATGAAGAAATGATCCAATCTGATACAGATCCTTGGATCAAACATTTGAATGCTCTTTGGGATATCCGCTTTGAACAGCGCGAACCACCCACAGAAGACAAAGTTGTTCAAGTCAACCTAGGAGATGAAGCCAATCCTAAACCCATCTTCATAAGTGACGGCCTGTCACCTTCGGAGAAGAAGGATCTTATATCTCTTGTACAAGAGTATATAGACGTCTTCGCCTGGAATTACGAGGACATGCCTGGACTTGATCCTCAAGTGGATATGCACCGCCTCAACATCAATCCGGATGTAAAACCTGTCAAACAACAGCAGCGACGGTTCCGTCCCGAAATAATGGAGGTAATCCAATCAGAAGTCAGGAAGCTTATTGACTCTGGCTTTATCAGGGAGGAACAGCATCCCGATTGGGTAGCCAACATCGTACCCGTTGCCAAGAAGAACGGGAAGATCCGGATCTGCATCGACTTTCGCGATCTAAACGAGGCCTGCCCCAAAGACGAATTCCCATTGCCAATCACGGATGTCATGATTGAAAATACTTGTGGATTCGAGCGAATGTCCTTTATGACGGGTTCTCAGGATACAATCAAATCAAGATGTATCCCGATGACGAAAAGCACACCTCCTTCAGGACACCTCTAGGGGTATATTGCTACACCGTCATGCCCTTCGGTCTAAAGAATGCGGGGGCAACCTACCAAAGGGCCATGAATGCCATTTTCCATCAGCAGATACGCAAAACGGTGGAATGTTATGTCGACGACATCGCGGTGAAAAGTCGCATTAAAGGAGATCACATAGCTGATCTGAAGGTGGTCTTCGACATCATGCGGGCTCATCAATTGAAGATGAACCCCCAAGTCCTTCCTGGGGGTAGCCAGTGGCAAATTCCTAGGGTTTGTTGTGACTTCCACAGGAATCCATTTGGATCCGGAGAAAGTCCGTGCTATCCAAGATGCAACCCCCCAGAAGCCTCAAGGAGCTCAGGGGATTACAAGGACGATTGGCGTACATCCGCAGGTTCATATCAAACCTTTCCGGGAGATGCCAACCCTTCGCTAAGCTGATGAAGAAGGGTGTTTCATTCATTTGGGACGACGCTTGTCAAAAAGCGTTTGAGGAGATCAAACACTACCTCACCCAACCACCAGTCCTTGCAGCTCCGTATCCGGAAAGCCTTTCCTGGTGTACGTCCGATCAATTGATCATTCTTTGGGAGCTCTACTAGCTCAGAATGATGACCAAGGGCGAGAACAAGCAATCTATCTACTACCTAAGTAGAACGATGATCGGAGCCGAACATCGGTACAACCCGATCGAGAGGAATGTTTGGCACTGGTGTTCGCTATTCAGAAAATGCGACACTATCTGGTGGGCCAAACCATAAATGTCATATCCAAAGTCAACCCCCTGAGGTTACTCATGACAAAGCCTTCATCATTGAACGGCCGACTGGCGAAATGGGCTATATTGCTCTCTCAATATGAGATGCACTTCCTGCCCAAAAAGCCATTAAAGGACAAGCGGTGGCGGACTTCTTAGCCGAACACCCAGATCCGAGGGCAGCTAAACTCTACGAGGATCTCCCAGACGAGGCGCCGAAGTCTGCCTGACTCAGACGTTGTTCGAAAGTCAAGTATGGCAACTTTTCTTCGACGGTGCATCAAGGACAGCCCTAAGGGACACACAGTTGCGGGGGTAGGAGTAGTACTCGTCTCCCCACAAAATTATGTGATTCCCCGAGCTATCTCGTTAACCGAGCCCTGCTCCAACAATGTGGCGGAATACAACGCTCTTTTGATTGGGATGCAATTCGCCGATGAGATTGGCGTTAAAAATCTCGAGGCTTACGGTGACTCTAAACTCATCGTCAGCCAAGTTCGCGGAGAGTATGAGGTCAGGCATGAAGATCTAGTACCCTACTACAACGCGACAATCCACATGGCCGAGAGGTTTTCAAACTTCTACATCGACCATGTACCGCGCAAGCAAAATGCACATGCAGATGCACTTGCATCCCTCGCTGCCTCCTTAGCTCTTCCAGCTGGAGCAATGGAGAAGGTATTCGTCTATAGCCACGACCTATACTGCCCAAAAAGTCCCCTCGGAGACTACCAGAGGTCAACGGGAGATCGTCGCGGTAAGGAAACACTTGAAGTGTCGACCGATCCAGAGCTTAAAGACTGGCGATTCCCCTACATTGATTTTGTCTTATACGGCATCTTGCCCGAAGACACCAGGGAGGCGGCTGCCATCCGAAGGAAACCCTCCAAATTCTACTACAATGCGATTTCGCGAACATTGTATCGTAGATCGCATGACGGGATCCTGCTTCGGTGCCTCTCATCAAAAGAAGCCCACGAAGTGTTGAAAGAAGCCCACGATGGTACGTGTGGAGCTCATCAACCTGGCCCGAAGCTGGCAAAACCGACTCCAAAGATTGGTTACTACTGGCCCAAGATGGTTGCCGATGCTGTTGCCTATGCCAAAAGATGTCACGCCTGTCAAATACATGGCGATTTCATCCATCAAGCACCAGGATACCTCCACTCTACGACCTCTACCTGGCCGTTCGAAATGTGGGGGATGGACGTGGTTGGTCCTATCAGCCCACCATCATCAAAGGGACATCGGTTCATCCTAGCGATAACCGATTACTTCTCAAAGTGGGCCGAAGCTATCCCTTTGAAGGAGGTAAAATCATCTAACGTGATCAAGTTCATGAAACATCACGTTATTTACCGGTTCGGTGTGCCTCGGCGGATTGTCCATGACAATGGACCCCAGTTCATCAGCCAGGCTTTTCAGAGATTCTGCGCGAAGTTCAGAATCCAGAGTGTGTCCTCAACGGCATACTATCCTGCTGCTAACGGTCTTGCAGAAGCCTTCAACAAGACTATTGGCAAGCTTCTCAAGAAATTCGTCTCGAAAAGTCAACGGGACTGGGACGATAAGTTAGGCGAATGCTTATGGGCCTATCGCACGACTGTGCAAACCCCAACTAAAGCCACGCCATTTTCCTTGGTGTACGGATGCGAAGCCGTCCTCCACTGGAAATCCAAATTCCATCTCTTCGTGTCGCCTTGATAGCGGAGATGACAACAGAGGAGAAGCATCGACAGCGACTCCAAGAATTGGAAGCCTTGGACGACAAGCGTTTGCAGGCCCAACAACAAATCGAGCTTTATCAAGCTCGTATCACCAGAGCCTTCAACAAGAAAGTCAAATCGCGAACTTTCAAGAAGGGCGACCTCGTCTTAGCCGTCCGAAGACCCATGGTCATGACGCACAAGACGAAAGGAAAATTCCAACCCAAATGGGAAGGACCGTTTGTAGTAGAGTCAGTCTACTCAAATGGATCGTATCGCCTCATAACCTCAAATGGCGATACACTCATGATGCCAATCAATGGCAAATTCCTGAAGAAATACTATCCCTAGATGGCATTCTTCCACCGATCAAGTTAAAAATACAC
Source organism: Agave tequilana (assembly GCA_038442645.1). Lineage (NCBI taxonomy): Eukaryota > Viridiplantae > Streptophyta > Magnoliopsida > Asparagales > Asparagaceae > Agave > Agave tequilana. The sequence goes on along the minus strand of JAVJIF010009507.1, from coordinate 10,698 downwards.
CTCTGATCAAAACATCCAACGCCTCCGACGGCTAAGGATAGAGGAAAATGTTGGCTTTTAAGCCCAACATAATCCCTCGACAACTTATCATGCTGAGGGGAATAGCATGGCTAGCCCAACTCAAACGGTAGTTGGTAAAGGCACCTCAAATCCGTTGATAGCTGAGGTTTGCTAAAAATCCTGCCGATCAAGTTAAAAAAACACCTCTGATCAAAACATCCAACGCCTCGACGGCTAAGGATAGAGGAAATGTTGGCTTTCAAGCCCAACATAAGTTCTCGACAACTTATCATGCTGAGGGGAATAGCATGGCTAGCCCAACTCAAACGGTAGTTGTAAAGGCACCTCAAATCCGTTGATAGCTGAGGGTTTGCTAAAAATCCTGCCGATCAAGTTAAAAAAATACACCTCTGATCAAAAACATCCAACGCCTCCGACGGCTAAGGATAGAGGAAAATGTTGGCTTTCAAGCCCAACATAGTCCTCGACAACTTATCATGCTGAGGGGAATAGCATGGCTAGCCCAACTCAAATGGTAGTTGGTAAAGGCACCTCAAATCCGTTGATAGCTGAGGGTTTGCTAAAAATCCTAAGTGGACTTGATTCCACTCTTCCCTCCAAAATCCCTTACCAATTCTCATCCATAGAATGGTAGGACCACAAAATGCAATCATTACTATGTTAACACTATACCTCTGGTAATGAATACTCCTCGTCGAGTACAAACCTTGCTTGTTAACTCTGCATAGAGTAACAAACTCTCAAATTTGCCAAGTTAACACTATACCTCTGGCACTTCAAATTCTACTTGTCAATTCTCATCAATAGAATGACAGGTCCTCAAATTGCTCCTATCGCAAGCAAATTCTTGTCAAGTTAATATCACACCTCTGACAAACTACTGTTTAAGTTAACATTACACCTCTAAGCGGTACATCAAGTGTCTGTCAAGTTAATATCACACTCTGACAAACTACTGTTTAAGTTAACATTACACCTCTAAGCGGTACATCAAGTGTCTGTCAAGTTAATATCACACCTCTGACAGTTACCTTTCTTTCACTTCCATATCGAAGCTGAAATGGACGATGCCAAGTTTACAACTAACTTCTAGCATCCGAGTCATTGCTAAGTTCAACAATACACCTATGGCTATGACCTTTCCTCGACTTCCTTGTCCAAGCCGAGACGGACGATGCCAAGTTAACACTACACTTCTAGCATCCGAGTTATTGCTAAGTTCAACAATACACCTATGGCTATGACCTTTCCTCGACTTCTTAAAGCCGAGACGACTAATGCCAAGTTCAACATTACACCTCTAGCATTACTATCACTGTTAAGTTAAACATCACACCTATGACAGTGACACCCTCAGTTTTCCAAATAAAACTGAGATGCTGATGAGTTAGGTTAATATCACACCTCTAACTCACGTCCTTGTCAAGTTAACATTACACTTCTGACAAGACTACTTCTAAACCGTTAGTTAATATCACACCTTTAACGGTAAAAATCTTACTAGATTCCCCACGAGTCTAGTTTCATTTGATATTCTCCCCAACCGAGTATCAAATTCATTTTGGAGGCATTGTTGGTTAACATTACACCGATAAACAATGCTTCCATCAAATCCCCAGCTGATCTTAAATCAAGTTAATCCCAAATCCTTGATAAAAGTTCACCTTCTCTGGGGGTACACACTCCACTTGTCACTTTCTTTATAAAGTGGCGGGTCCACCAAAATCATTCTTTTGCTTCTAAAACAAAACATTCAAGACAACAGAAAGAGGCAAAAAGAAAAGTGTCACTTTTATTGATATTCAAGCATATGAAAGTGATACAAAACGCTCTCTTATACAATAAGATTGAGTGTTACAATTAAGGAGTACAAAGAAGTCCCTCTCTCTCAGAGGCCGTACTCACTCCTTGAAACCGCATCTGATCCCAGGTATACAATTGGAACCGATTGCGCCATGGCGATGACGCAAAAGTCGAAAGCGCCCTACCTGATTAAGCTAAGAGCAATGGTGTTCTTGAGGTCCGGTGGCAACAGAAGGTCCTGCAACCCTTCGTTCAGGCGCGTCTCTTTCCCTAGCAGACCATCCAACAAACATGGAGTCACTCCGGGGTGAGAGAGGAAGTTTAGGAGTCATCACAAAGGATGCTACCCTCCACTAGGTCCAGCGGCAGCAGAAAGTCCTGCATTCATCACCATCCCTTTCCCCAGCAGGCCATTCAACGGAATGTCCTTGATGTCACTTCTGGAGTAGGGAGAGGAAGAGGATCTTTCCGCCACCGTAACCGCCGGAACCTCCTCGCCGTCATACCTGACCTGACCGTCTCTTGCCATCAGAAGAGTGGTGCAGGAGATCTGAAGAGACCTTGGCGAGATGTGGGTCCTCGTCAGAGATATAATTAATCTCTCACAAACGACGAGGACCATAATTTAATCTCTCACAAACGAACGTGGAGCAAGTTCGCCAGCCGTATATTCTTTCTGGGGCCCAGCAAACCTGAAAAAGGACGAGCAAGCCTACCTGCAAAGAATAAGCAAGAGAGTCAGAAAATCTGAAACTCAGTACATTTTTATAAAGGAAACTGAGTAACAGAACGCGGCAGCCGTTCAAGACTTCAGACGCGAGAATGACCCACGCAGTCAAACAGACGCGAGTCAAACTGCGCCACGCATAGGATTCAAACGCGGCCTCAGTTTGTACCCGCGCCTAATGCACCAGACGCAAAGAATTTCAGAACGCCGAAAATTGCCATCTCTCTGTTGAGTGAACAAGAGTTGCAAGATTCAGGTCTGAAACACGCCAGGGCAATGAAACGCGATGGGCAAAGCCAGCGTCAAGCGCCCGCGTTCAGAGAAGTCAAGTCACTGGCACAAATTCCAGAGAAGAATGCACCGGGACTTCATTCAGATGGTATGCCAAAGTTCAGGCTATACACATCATCGGGGGACATACCAGCAGAGACCTCTGGCCAGAGTTGGCCTCTCTGCACCCAAACGCAGGCGTCCAAGATGATCCGAGAGGGGGTTCTTCTTGAAGAGACCAAACCGAAGCATGAGAGCTCTGGGTCATCTTCATCCTCGGAATTACCTTCATCCATGGAGACGGAATCCCTATCAAGAACTCTTTTCTGAAGAAGTGGGACTTCTCAGAGCAATCCAAAGAGAAATAATCCAAGCTTGGATTATAGAAGGGGAGCGCACCCTATTTATAGGCAGGCCCTAATAACTGCCATTAATGGGGCGTTAATTGGAACCGTCACGCACGATTGTCAAAGCCCAGTAAAGATTGACGCGTGGAACGCCGCTTTGGAAACCGTCGCAAGCGCCGGTTTTCAACCGCCCGCGTCGGTTTTGCATTTAAGGGCAGTAACTCCTGAGTCCAATGAGGAGTTGACGCGTGGATAACTGCCTTGGGAAACAACGGATGACTCGGAATCCCAATCGACAGTGAAGACCTGACGAGCAAAGATCTCCTAAATTTTGAGTCAGATCACATTAGACGCAGATGGAAAGCCGCGTCCCTTCAGCAGACAAGGCTGCATCTCTTGCGTCTGCCCGATCCGCGCAAGACAGATTTGCGTTATTCAGAGCTGCGTCTCACCTTGTGATTGACGCTGCGTCTCACCCCAGGGACTGACACCGCGTCTTACTTTACGGATCAATGCCGCGTCTCATCTTTTGATTGACGCCGCATCTCATCAAGAAGACCGCGTTCCGATTTGTGATTGACGCCGCGTCTCATCAAAAGGACTTAGTAGAATCTAAGTTCTTATAAATGATGATCGCGTCTCACTTTATGATTGACGCTGCGTCTCAGTAAAAGGACTTAGTGAAATCTAAGTTCCGGTGGACTGACGACCGCGTCTCACCCTGTGATCGACGCTGCGTCTCGTCAAAAAGACTTGGTGAAATCTAAGTCCCCCTAGATTGATGCCACGTCTCATTCTATGGGATTAATGCCGCGTCTCGCCAAGACCGCGTCTCATTAAAAGAACTTAGTCCTACCTAAGTTCAGTAATCACGACTAGTGATCAAGAGTTGGACTCATCCACAACAGGACAAAGAAATTGGGACAAAAGCTTTAAAGAAAACTTCTATTATATCAAAAATGATAGAAGTGGATACAAACACTCTTAATAAATAGAGTGTCCCTTTTCTTTACAAAAAGAAAAAAAAAGAAGGCTAAATGTCCTGGTTCGCCAAGGAACGGATTTGTTCCCTAAGGTGGTGAATCTCATGCTGGCGCGTCCTCTCAGCCTCCATGATAGCCCGGTCCCGCAGCTCCGCCTCAGATAAGAAATTTCTGGCAGCCAGCTGCATCCGCAGAGATTCCACCCTGGAAGATTGTAGAGATAGACTCTCTTCAGCACGCGCCGTAGCAGCCCGTTGCTCCTCAAGCTCCTTTTTGAGGGAAACAAGTTTCTCCTCATTTAGCGCAAGAACAGCTTCCGCCTTGGCGATAATATCCCGAGTTCTGAGGATGACTTGCTCCGTGCTCTGCACACTAAGCTCAGATTCCCTTGAATCTCCGGCTAATTTCTGAAATTCAGCCTTGGATATTCAAGGTCGCGGATCTCGGCAGCGATTTGTGCCTCCGCCTCCTGTCGCTCCCGTTCCTGATCAGCTAGGAGCCAGTCAAGGTGGCCTGGGCTTCATCAAAAGAGCCAGCATCTTCCAAAGATTCCAGCTCCCGCAGGTTATCTCCAAGTTGCTCTACCACCCGCAGGCATGCCCTGGCAAGTGAAGGGCCTCCCGCCAATTCGACGCTCACGGCCATATTTTCAAGAAGCCTCTGGGCGAACTGGAAGGTGCTGTGTCCACGGAAGATGAGATCAATACATGACCCCATCGAGGTGAAGAATTGTTGCACCATCTGACGTGCCCTCCCCCATGTCTTCACCACCTAAGAAGCTTCCCGACCCTTTTTCTGTCACGGGACAAGGGATATAGGGCGGGTCTTCTCGCACAAGAGCCGTGCCGGCCGTCGATGTAGCAAGAGCAAGACTACCCACTGGCGCTTCCTGGAGCGCTGCCTCTGCAGGAGCTTCCACGACCAATGAAGGAGTTGTAAGCACAACCTCTTCAGAAACTTCCACCGAGAATGAGCTGTGTGGCCTTCTGGAAGGGTCCGATCGTCGGACTCCCACCTGAGCCCCCCAGTCAGAGCTGCCTTACTAGGTTCGAGGTCCAGAGACGTCGAGTCCTGTAGAATGGGAGTCTCCCCAGCTTCAGCAGTAGCCTTCTCCACCGGCGGAGTGAGAGCCTCCTCAGCCTCATGATTGTTTCCCCTCCTGACAAAGAGAAGGCTCCCAACCTCGACAGCTACCCCCTCCGAGGTTGTCTCGGCAACCGAAGCCTCAATCCCCTTGGGCTGGGTCAACTCTGTTTCCATCGCCTCGACATGCGAGGAAGTTGTACCTTCAGCAGGGATTATCGCCAGCGGTAACGCAGTCGATGATTCGCCCCCGTATATTTTCCCCTCCGAGGCGTCAAAGAATCCGCCGATCAGGAGAGCGGTTCATCGCCACAGTCGACTTCATCTTCAAAGTCACTTTCTCCCGATGACGAAGAAGACGATAGCGCCCCGCGAGGAAGCTCCGCAACAGGAGCCTTACCCCCAATCACCCCAGTGGTAGGACTAGGGTCGACTGCCCGAGGATTGGAAATAAAGACACTAGGAGACCCCGCTGCTGTACCTCGTCTCTCCCTTCATAAGCAGAAGGAGACTCGGGCTGAGTTGAGATTCCTGGAATCTCGATATCCTCTTCGCCCATTATGTCAACCTCCGGTGACTCGGTATCACCAGCAACAAGGGTCGCTCAACGAGCTCCCCTTCCTCCACGGCCTTGCTGCGCGACCTAGGAGCACGGACCAAGCTTGAAAAATCTTCATCTTCCAGCGGTTCCTCAACTCTAATAGGGACACCTTCAGGAGGAGCCTCAACTCCAGCAGAGATAGCTCTGGATTGAGAGACTTCAGCCGTTAAGTCCCTCCGAGCCTTCTTTGGGGCAGGCTCAACTACAGAAGCAGAGCGTCGACGACGCTTCCTCGCCAATTGCTTCGACCTCCTTGCCGGTCGCGGCTCCACTCTCATTGCTGGTGGCTCCGCCCTCGTCGCTTGCGGCTTTGCCCTTGCCGGTCGCGGTTCCGCCCTCACTACTGGGGCTCCCTCCTCGATCGTTTCTCGACCTCCCTCTGAGCTTTCAGGTACTGGTCGAGGAGTTTAGAACGTTTACCGGATTCGGACTTTTCCTCGAGACTGGCATTGATACTCTCAAGACATGAAGACTCCGGAATAAGATCTGGCGTCTGGCCGGCTTGGGAGTACCAAGTACAGAAGCTGAAGCTCATACGTACTTAGGCGCCTCGTCGGGTAGATGGAACGTTGCTCCCGTCCCTCCAGCCACACTGTAATACCAAGCCCGAGCGCCTTCGAACAGGTTCCCGTCAAAGGCAAGTTGAGCATTGGGATTCCCGACGTAAAGCTGATCATAGCCAAATGTCGGGCAAAACGACTTGGCATATACGGTTCGATAGTGCAGGAAGTCCCTTGGCGAAACAGCACATATCCTGGTCGTATATTGATCAACCACCAGAAGGCTCCAGCAGGCAATGCGAGAAGTCATCCCGCCCAGCGACATCCGTGAACAGCTCCCCGGGGGCTGCACCTTGAACCTCTGGAAAACAACGGTTAAGCTGATAGTTCGTGGCACAGGAAAGACGCTTCCTAATGTAATACAGGTAGGTGTCATGCCACTCTGAACGTTCCAGCCGCTGCACAAATGGGATATGATCCACGCTCCCACGCGCCGCCGTCATTAGAGATGGGCAATGCATCACGTACCAAGCCATGAGGTACGTGTAAGGCAGCTCAATCCGCGGGTTGGGGTGCCTCACCGTCGGGTTCCCTCTGAGTCGGTATACGGCTCCCCACGAGAATTAGCAGTCTTTGGGGGTTCGCAGAAGCTCTTGGTCAGCACCCGCAGCCCGCTTTGAATACCAGCCACCACGGCTGGAAGAAGGGCTATGGGGTGGCCATGAGCCAGAGTACCGCCGGTACACCACATCTGCCACAATAACTTCATGTGGTAGCGTGGGCACCACACACCTCTTCAGCCACAACATCAGGAAGCCCGCCAACAGCGCCTGATCAGAAATAGGGGTCCGGGCTTGATGGTGAAAGCTCTCAAAGACCAGGTCAGGGTCGAAGCCGTCCTCGTTCGACTCCGTGGTGTAGAACTTGTCAGAAGCTGCGTCGATCCTGTCTTCAACTTCCCCACCAGAACTAGGAGCTAGTCGGATTACTGGGAGATCTTTATTGCTGACATTATTAAACAGATAATCAGCCCAGGATAGTTGCTTGACGCCTCCTGACCTCCAGGCAGTTGTCTGGCCGCAGATGTAGAAATGGCACATCACCTCCCAGTAGGTCTCGTACACTTGAGGAGATTCTTTTTCCAAAAGGCGCAGTTCCCTGGTGGTTGGGACAAATTCCTCGTAAGGAATATCCCCTGACGACAACCCGGAGACCTCATACAACTCGTGCAGGGCAAGGCCCATCTCTCCGACCGGAGTAAAGAATGTCCCCGTCCGAGGATTGTAGCGCTCCAAAATCCCAAAGAAGTTATGAGAACTCATCGGGACGCCCCACTGCACGGCCCTGACTGCTGGGTACAGCCCCACACTTCAGCGGCCCCTCAAGATTGGTAAGGACAAAACCCACCCACCATCTGCCCACCAGTAGTTCCCTGGAGAATGGACCCACCCATATGCACGGAAGTCGACAGGATAGTCACCCCTGCTTCTATGAAGGAATTGAGGAAGGTGGTAGCAAGCTCCGGATCTCTCCAATTGGGATTTCAGGCTTGGACGACGCAGGGAACAGTCCGACAACTGACCCGTCATGACTATCATGGCGGTCTACCTTTTGGAGGCCAAAGTCACCAAGGGCGATCTCAGGGATATACTGGGAAATGTCCCATTCCATCTTCCGGGGGACAGACATGTGTTGGAAGTAGGACATCGGGAACATCCTCTCCATGTCTGGAAGAAAGAATCTTCCGCCCTTTATCTCACGGAGCCATTTATAGGTCCCCCAGACAGACGACGGCCATCATCATAGATATGATCCCCGAAGAAGAAGGCAGGCTTCTCCAACCTGACGTCGTCATCCGTTTTAAGTGCGGCATCGGTCATAAGTGCCCGAAAGGTTCTCTTGTTCACATTAGAGAGCCTGCGATCCAGTAACTGGTTAGCAGTCACGGGGACACTCATTCTTTGCACAAAGGTCAAGCCCCGGTCGGCACCACCCACGCGTCCAAAGTGGTGCATCTTGGCAAGTGAACCTGAAACATGCGGCACTGCAAAAGAAAGACACTTTGTCAGATACTTTGCCAAAAATAAGGGAAGACGCCAAGTGTTCATAATTCAAAACGCAGTCGAGACACTGGACGCAGGAGTTATCATCCGCGTCCAGACCTGCGAACTTGCACCAAAACGCAGAAGAGATACTGTACGCAGGAATTTTTCGAATCCGCGTCCAGACCCGCAAAGCCGCGTTCTGCAAACCAAGACTTGTGAATTTCAAAGTGCTTGGACTCAGACGCCAGATTCATCAAATCGGCGCCTGATGGCACAAAACGCGACACAGAACGCATGGATCAAATCCGCGTTCTGCAAATCGCGTCCAGAGACCTTCACAATTAGAAATGTTCTAAGTGAAGGATCCAGAATGCAGAGTTCACCAGCGTCGGATCATCAGGCCCGCGCCCCGGTTATCATCTCAAGGACAGCGTCCGAGAATCAAACACGATCTTGTGTTAAAGGTTCTTAGGGTTCTATGAACATGTTTTAATGGCGGAACCCACTCCGAAGGTGCATTTTACCTCGAAAACACCCTCCTGCGCAGAGGAAGCATCTCTCTCAGCCTCGGTGATGGTCGCCCTTGAGGATGATGCAGTCGGTTTCGTCTTGGGAGCCATCGATGTTCAGAAATCCGAGTTCGAAGATGGATAGTTGAACAAACAAGAGGAGGGAAGCTCTCTTTTCTCAGCAAATGCGTTCGGAGAAGAAGATGTGTCTCTCTCTAACTGTTGCCTTTTATAGGCACAGAGATTCGCGAAGATACGCAGCGTTTGGCCCAATAAACGCTGCAGCGAATCGCTGCCTGACGCGTGGAGCCAAATCATTGTTTGAACAGGGAAGATCATGCGTCGCGACCCCGCCACAAGTCAGAAGTTGACACGTGGAGCAGTTCATTTAATGAACGGGAGATCCGCGCGCCAAAAGGCGAAATCTCGCCGTTTCCCCAGGCCAGCTGGCGGCGTAATCATGACATGGCACAGGTGCGCGCCCCAAAGTACGCGGCTCTTCGGTGGACATGCCCCGTCAGCATCATCATAAAATCGCGTCTGCATTTCAAGAGATGCGTCTCTCCAAAGTCCGCGTCCCCTCAAACGGGCCAAACATCGCGTCTACCCCATAGAAGTCGCGTCTTTAAAGCAGTCTCTGCTTTTTCAAAAAGGAACCTGCGTCCAGTCTCCTGCTTCTGCAAGTCAGTTCAACAGTACACTGACGCAAACAGACAACCAACCACTCCCGGCCAAAAGCGCACCCGTGACAGACTAAAAGCAATCGGGGAGGTCTAGACTGTGTATCTAGACACTCAACACGATCAACTCTGACGGCTTCAAAGAGTTCAACAGTACACTCACGAAGACCAATTCCAGATAAGATCAAGCCCGAAGCATCAACAGTCCAGTCATAAAGGCGAACACGGCTAAGATCCAAAGTATTCGAAATCCGTCACATTCAACTGCGGAATATCAGAAACTTTGGAGGGGGTTCTGTAGGCAGTCTAAAAATGACTAAACAGACAAGCCATTAAGGAAGCAGTCTCAAGCTCTAGACGCGAGGAATCGATGCCCGCGTCTCAGGACTAAGACGCGTTGGCTCGACACCCGCGTCTCAGCATCAAGGCGCGTCGGCCGAAGCCCGCGTCTCAGCATCAAGGCGCGTCGGCCCGAAGCCCGCGTCTCAGCGTCCAGACGTGAAGGCCCGACGCCCGCGTCTCAGCATTAAGGCGCGTTTGGCTCGACGCCCGCGTCTCAGCATCAAGGCGCGTTTGGCTCGACGCCCGCGTCTCAGTTGCAACTGCCCTGATTGCGGGGCCAATCACCGCGCATGTAGCGGGTAGTGCCCCTCATTCGGGAGCGTTTTCAGGGGGCACGTTCACCCCCTGAGACCCCTATAAATAGTCCCATTCGCCACGCGAAAGGGGGGGGAATCAAGGATCGAAGTTTTGGAGAGGTCGAAATTAAGAAGGTCAAGGCATCATCAAGATCGATCAATCCAGGCAAGAGGATCATCAAGAGGGAAGCACGACTTCAACAACAGACAGAGGGAGGAGACTCTTCAGCGAGCTTACTGAGTACTAGCCGCTCTTCGCCTACCTCCTCTTTGAGAGTTTTGGTAGACGGAGCTGAGTTACTCTTTCTATCGACCGAAGAGAAGACCCCCGACGGTCCAGGACGGTCATCTGGTCAACGGAGAACAAGATTCACTCTCCACCGCCACACGAAGAACCCAGCATTAAACAAAGGGGGGATTCAAGCTTCAACATCCTCCCTCCCTTGTAACTGGAAGGAAAAGTCTTGTGTAATCTTTTCATCTGATTCAAG